>JAHBCN010002155.1:0-97372 GCA_019359885.1 Listronotus oregonensis
CTGTGCTCTAGTTGAAAAACACCCATTATATATAATTATATTATAATATTTAGGTTTACAATACTTTGCCATGCCTCCCAAACCAAGGGCGATTTAAGTAAGGCTAAAAAACATTTTTTTCCTAAAACGTAACTTACTCAGGTAACTTACTTTACTTTGTATACTAATGAAATCATCATTTGGATACTGCTCTGTTTATAGCGCTGCTGCAAGGCAGTTTGCCAGCTCTCTCCGTTCCAGACACATGTTGTTGTCAACGTGAGACTTCCCGAGCTTTGTAGGTGGAACTTCTGGATCGTCGGGCTCTGTAACCCTCAGAAATTCCGAACTTTTCCAAAACTTGAATTCTTATGGCCGTCCGACCAAAGACTGCTTCTGGTATCACGCATAATCGTTTTCTGTCAGTACTGCCCCTCCCTGCTGAACGCGCAACCATCTTCCGCCATTAGGAAAATCCCTTGTGCGTGGGGCCCTCAGAAAGGAACAGGAATAGGAGTGCTTATAGCCCCAGAAGAAGGACTCCATCGTTTGGCTTGAGTTTCTCCTTGATCCCCGATGGCAAAAGCTGTTGACACAGCACCTTCAGCCGCCTTTCCGGAAAAAACTATGTAGGAGGTCAAACAGTAACGGAAAACGAAATCATCATTTGATTATGAGTCTCGAGATACCTGAACCTTCGAACATATACCTGCCAGAGGCCGCTTTGCCACTCGGCAGTGCAAACAAGCGTTTCTTTCTCTCTCGCACGCTTGTTCGCACTGCAAGGCGGCTTCTAGTAGGTATATGCTGAAGGGTCAGATATCTCAAGACTTTCATAATCCAATTATTTTACAAATTGCAGAGAAAACACTTTTGGATTTTATAACTAACAGAATTTAAAAATTTTATAGGGTTTACCTCAAGAGATTGGACCTACACAGAGGCAGCCTTGCCGCTCGGCTGTACAAAGAGCGTGCGTGAGAGAGAAAGAAGAATACGTCTAGTATCTTTTCCTTTCGCTTCGCGTGCTGATTGGTAAGCAGGTACCTAGAAACAGCTATACCGCTCAACCGTGCGAACGACATGAGTGAGAAAAAAAGAAGAAGAGTCTAATACTTTTCTCTCTCGCTCCTCGGACGGACTGATGGACGGGGCATATACCCTTCCCTCTAGGTATTTCTAATCATTTCGAACTTCAGTGAATGTTTTTAGTGTTATTTAATACTTCGCAACATTACATTACCGTTTTTTATTACTATGATAACAAATTGTGGTGTTGCTGTAATTTAGGACTAATTTCTTAATCAATTATCGACGTTAGTAATCGAAAGATATTTTGATTAAACAAACGTCTCGCAATCGCCCAAAACTGGGTGTTTTTCTATTACGGTACAAGAGCGTATTATGCGGCACAATGCTCAGCGTTTCAACTACCGCAGTCTCTCGCATAATAGGGATTCGAATGCCTTTTTTGCCCTCTAAGAGCAAAAAAGTTATCCGAAGCCCGGATTATAATTTGCATTAAATAAAGAGGCTCTGGTGTAGCGGAGGGTATGGTGTGAACCAATGAGCTAAACCGCAATACTTAAAGTGAAGTTTTAAAACTGTGCTCTGGCACACCAGCGCCATCTTAATTTACTGCAATTTGAGGGCCACTTTTGTAACACAACTTGTTCTTACAGTTTAGAAATTTTCCGAGTTTTCGAATATATTTTTCTAATCTCGAGTAAAGCCAAATTTCCCGGGCGTTCTCGCTTCGAGAACTGTCGTCCAGAGACCTTACCAGGAATCAAATGCCTAGTTTTGCGTTAACAATGCCCAAATCCCAAACATTAACGCATTAAACAAAGACTGACTAAAGCAAAGGGCTCTATTTTGCGAGAGTTAATTTGTTAATACTAGGAGAGTTTTTTGCATCGAACAAAAACTTCTGTTCAAAAGTTTTCAGAAATGTTAAACCTTTCATGTAGGTACATTTATAATCATTAAAATTTGGTAGATATTAAGACCAAAATTCGTTAAATCGCATTTAACTTGTTCTGAAATATGCATTTCAGAACAAGTTAAATTTATGTTATGTTATTGAAATCTGTAATTTATTAGGTTTTACCAAGGAAGTTTAAAGGTGTATGGAAGCCCAATACTGTAGAACAAAATTGTCCAGGCGTGCAGGGCAGCGGGAATAGGGGGATTGGCCCCGCGGAGTTTGCGCAATGAATAGTAGGTCAGAGCCGGACTTCCATAATTCTTTGTTACTATCTATAAAGTTGACATCATCAAATGTCAAATTCAAGCATTCACTGTTTTTTTTTATTTTTTGCACAAAATTGTTGGTTATTAAATGATACTACTATAGAATATTTAAAATTATTGTGTAATATTGGATTTTATATCATCTGATATAATATGGAAAAAATAGATGGCGCCACTTTACAGCCTTCTATTTAAATGGTCGATATTTTTGGGAGTTTTGTATTTTTACCAACAATAAACAAAATAAACAAAAACACGATTTTTTAAAATAAATTTCAAACATTGTATGATAGTTTCATGTACTTATCACCAATTTTGTGATAAAAAAGGGCAAGATAGTGTAAATGAGTTTACTCTAATCCTAAGATTCTGGTTGTACATTAAAAAGTGAAAATTTTTATAACTGCTTTTTAGGCATATACTTTTCACTAATAACAAACATTCATGAGACAGAATAACAGTGGTTAAAAATGTTTTGTAACCTTTGGTACCTGAGTATCCATTGTAACAGTATCCGTTAAATATTATGTGTCTACAGTATGTCGAGCTTAAAAAGTTGATAATGTAAGATTAAGAAACCAAAAATCTAATTTATTGTTAAACAAATACAGAAAAAGCAAAAATGAACTTTAACATAAAATTGTATTTTCTTTCATTCAATTAGAGGGTGTATATATTAAAATTTGCCTGGTCTGCCCAGTAATTAATAATTTTGATCCTTTAAAAGAATGTACTAAATTATTAAATGAAATAAAAGTACCTAAATGTAAACCTTATTTCTTTTTAATAATCCACAGAAATACACAAACATTGTGGAAATCATCTAAAAGATAGTTAAGATTGCCTTACTTTTCTCACTGCTATTTTCTATGAAATTTTTATTTTCTATTATTCATAATTGATATATTATTATTTATTCGGTTACCTAACGTTACGCCTCATAAGAAGCACCTAATAATACCTAAAGTAAAAAATGCCGGGTATGTTACCCTTAGATTTGCAAGACAAAACCGTACAACATCTAGTCATTTTGTTACGATATTATAAGTAACAAACAATAAACACAAAATTATGGTCCCAATTTAATAAACACTAATCACTAAAATAAGAACGTTTTTATCAATCCAAAAACGGTATTCCGGCTCTCATAAAAGTATAATGTGTTGCCTAACTACACACTGATTTATCAGTGTGTAAGTAGGCAACACATTAAATTATTTCGTGGAATTTTGTTATTGCGCAGAATCGGCGGGGCCAACTCTGACAGATATTTTCATACTGGGCTGGACATTTTTAGATCGAATGGGCCATTGCATTGGGCTTCCATACACCTTTAAACTTCCTTGGGTTTTACACCTACAACAAGATGATTATGCACATTACACTATTTTAATTTTTATAAAATAAAGTAAACCTTACATCAAAGCAATCTTCACAGAAATAAGTTGGGGTAATTGGATACACAGGTTTTGGATCTCTTGCAATATTTAACTATTTTTTTTTGCATAGTTTTGTTATGTGGAACAAATAACTTGCCGGGAGTTTTCAATGCTGTTAGAGTGGAAACTTTTTATCGATAAGCTTCAGCTCTATAAGTAGTTGTCGACAAACTCTGCTGTCGGCTAAAGATAAACTGAAATCATAGGTGCAAATTAAGGTTTGGACGCCCTGTAAAAAGACTGTTGCTATTTATAAAATAAAGAGTAGAGTAACTGTACACAAGTTTTTATTTTAAAACAATATAGAATTAAATTAGACACAAAATATGGTGTAATACGCCAGTGGGGCGTATCAGCAAATCGAGTTAAATATTTACAAATATAAAGGGTGTCTCAACAAGAGCGCCGGATTTATTATTTAAAAAAAACAATTTTTTTTTCGAATTAAGCAAACATTTATATTTTACCTTGAAGAGAAATAGTTGCGATTAAACATGAAATACCACATCCGGCAAATGGCCACCACGAGACCTCTGGCAAACGGTCATTCTCTTCATAAAATTCTGGATGTTTTCGCATACCTGTGGCTCTATTTCAGAAATAACGCGCCGTATCTCTTCCTTTAGGCGTCTAATTGTTTGTGGCTTGTTCACATACACCTTTTCTTTAAGGTAACCGCAAAGAAAGTAGTCCATCGGCGTTAGATCGCATGATCTTGGTGGCCAATTTTGATCGCCAAACCGAGAAATGACACGGTCTGGAAACTTGGTCCGCAGAAACTCTATTGTTTCGCGAGCTGTGTGGCAGGTCGCACCGTCTTGTTGAAAAAATAAATCACCCACAATTCGATCCAATTCAGGCCACAAAAACTCGGTTAACATTTCGCGATACCGCCAGAGAAATAGAAGGGGGGAGAAAGCGCTTCGACCACTGCGCATCCAATTTTACGAGGACGGCATGTAAGCCGCCATGGTTGCTTCTACTTGTCAAATTAAAATTGACATTTGACATTACAAAGTTTTGTTTTCTTTGTTGTTCTCATGGAATAAATAGGGTTGTCGTATAAACAAGAATTTTTTGTAAATGTTTTGTTTACTTTTTGGATTAGATTTGGCTTCAATGGCTTGGTATCTTTCGTTTTATTTTAGTTTAGTGTTTCATTTATAATATTAATGCTTTAATTTAGTTTAATGAACTATGTCTTGTTGCGTGAGAGGGTGTTTCAATTCTAGAAGATATAGTAGAGCAAAAGATATTATTTGCGTTTGTAAGTACCCCATTTTATATAGTGAAAATATTTTATTGGGTAAATAAAAACCTAGAAAAATAAAAGCTAAAATAGTTTAATTGTAATTTTATAAGATAACATACATTATAATAGTTTAGGTCTCTTGATTTTTGCATACTTGCAGGCGCAACAAAATTTACATGTAATATTTTAATTTTAGATTTCCAAAAGAGGAAGTTTTGGTTAAAAAATGGTTAAGTATACTGCAAATGAACAATTGGTCAGCTAGCAGATACATTTGTTCAAAACAGTTCCTGGATAGTGAACATACAGGACAAGGAAAATTTTTAAGACAAAATGTTATACCTTTGCTTTTTTTGGATGGCATTTCTACCCAAGTACCCACCAATTATCACCAATTCCATGGCGAAACACCATACCAAAACTATTTAATGGGAAAGAATAAGAAATAAGTTAACCAAGTTGATTCCATTTAATGGTCAATAAAACCTATTAATAAAGATATCTTGTTTTATTGTTAACCCAATAGTTTAAGCAAACTAACCTACCGGATTAAGTGTAAGAATGTCACTTTTCTATTCCGCAGAGGAAGAGTGTGAACTTGCCCATGATTGTGTCTATATAACTCTATTATTATGGTATCTTAGTATTGGCAATTGCCACATATTAATTATTTAAATTGTCTCTGCAGCAGCCTAAATTTAAACTAATTATGAAATAATTTGTTCAATTAGAATGTGTGTGTGATCTACAATATTTAAACATCGATAAAAATTCTCTTAAATTATACAATACAATAAGATTAGTTTAACAGGAAACAGAAATTTATGTTTGCAATGTTACAATATTAATTGTCAAAAAAAACCTATTCTCAACTAAAAATGATTTTAAAAAATTTGAGAAAATAAGCTACAAAGAAAAGGACTATACCTGGTTGTATTCTGAAAACTAAAAAAAAGGAGTATAGGTATTGAAAAAAAAGTCTCCATAAGAAAAATATATGGGAATGGCAGCTGACCTGAGCATTGTTTAAAAAGGTATAACCCTAAACAAAACAAGTGGCATAAGTTAAGAGGTTAGTATCATCACAGTGCTTATAAAAATTAATATACCTATAGCATGTATTTTTAAATTATAGGACTTCTTTATAATTTCATGTAAGAAAAAACTCACACTTATGATCACCTGCTTAAGATGATATACCATTATAGATATTATTTAACAACCATTTTATAAAATAAAGGTTTTCCATTGTATTTCATGTATTAGCCAGTGTCATTTCTTAAAGAAAATTTACTTCTTCATGCAAAAAAAAACATTTGACATAAAATACAGTGTATAAATAAAACACTTCTTTACTGATTATTTATTTTATTTAATAAAATGCCATTTGTCCATATTGCATGTTCTCGCTGAGAACTTCTTTAGGATGCCTTTTTTGCTATATTCTCTTATTGTAACTTTAGGTCTGGTTGTTATTCAGAATTAGTTTACACTTTTTGTACACACCAAATTCTGAAATACACCTTCGATAAGAGCACTTACATAAAAAAGTGTGAAATAGTGTACACCAATTTTGTATAACAGAGGCCTTTATTTGACTTTTAAAGAATCCATTAAAAAGATATGTTTACTTTAGAGTTCTAAAGACAGCACTACAGTTATTGGATAAAATTATTAAAGCTTCTTTGGGTAAACAAGTTGGTAATTCGATTTCAGCATTTCCATTTATCGTTTCTTTTAAAAAAATTACTGCCAAGTCACCTGGATCTTCTTGCCCTTTACATTAAAAAATTGTAATATTTTATTTTATATGCATATTTATAAGGTATTCTGCGGTTACTTTATCCTTTTTTAAATTTAAACAAAAATTTTAATTTTAATTTTGACGTATTTGTTACACCATAATAAACACATAGGGTCTGAAAAACGAAATTTTCACTCACATTATCAAAAATAAAATAATTTCTTTATTTCCCGTATAAAATATGCGGGAGTAATATGGCGGACTAACATGAAAAAGAGTGAGAAAGAAAAACACAAAAAAGACATTTTTGTTGACGGTTGCGTCCTTCAATAAGCAATGTTGCCAGATGTTTTCTAATAATTTGTTATTATTAAAGGTTGTTTTTTCCCATTTACTAGAAATGAAGTTTTTTTTATAGAAACAACAAATCAGAAGTAACCAACAACAACTTTCAAACTATTACCTAGTTTTGGTTAGTTGTCGTTAGGTTTTCCTCATTAAATTGTAAAATTTCTTTATCATAAATGCGCCGTCGAACAATTTTTTTTTGATCTGACAACGTCACAAATTCTGGCCTTTTACTTAACCTAAAAACATAGTATTTTTTCGACTTTTAATTTCATTTTTCTCTGCAAAAATGCATTTTTTCGGATTTGTTCTCTTGGAAATCTACTAAACAAAATGTGTTCTTTTTATCTGTAATATTTATTTTTGTCAAATCGAATGGAGCTAAACTACACCGGACCCGTATTCTGCTTTCTTTATCCTTATTAAAAAATTCAAAAACACATAATGTAGGATTTCAATATTCTGAGCTTTTTACCAAGAAAAAAATCTAACCCATAAATATTTTGGAATTCATACAAATAATAATTTACCTGCATAATATACTGTTTAATAATGGTACATGTTTTCATCTTAAAATTTTAATTTTTTTCATAAAACGTAATATTATTTATCCAAAACCATTTTAATTAAATTTTTGTTTACAAACAAGATTATGACATGACAAGCCCAAATGATGACAAATGACAAGCGAAAGCAACCATGGCGGCGCCCTATATTAGACTTTTCGCGCAGATTGATGCGCTTTCTCCTCTTCTCTATTTCTCTGGATACCGCACACCATTAACAGTTAGCGCATTTCCAGCTGCATTTTCGAAGAAATACGGACCAATCACTCCGCCAGCCCATAATGCGCACCAAACAGTTACTCGCGGTGGATGCATTGGATTTTCCAATATCACACGAGGATTTTCAGCACCCCAAATTCTGCAGTTCTGCTTATTCACATACCCGTTTAGCTGAAAATGTGCCTCGTCGGAAAAAATTATTTTCTTCGAAAAATCCACATTAATTTGTTGGTGCTCCAACACCCAATCAACGAATCCACGGCGCTGCGCATGGTCCCTTGGCTTAAGTTCCTGCGTCAGTTGAATCTTGTACGCATGCAGATGCAGATCTTTTGTTAAAAAATTCGGGAGGGTAGGCCTGGTAATGTTCAATTCTTGACCACGATGCCGAATGGAAGTGCCTGGATTCTCTGCCACACTTTCCCTCACTGCGGCTATGTTTTCGATGGATCGACAAGGACGGCGGCGAACAGGGCTGAGATTCTATAAAAATATAAGGAAAGAGAATGTCAAAATAGGGATCACATGTCCTTGTTGCTCTTAAAGGTAACTCATAAGTTTGTCACTGTTTTGAAAGAGATAGAGAAAAGGAGTGTCAAAAAATTTGTTTACAGAATCGGGCCCCAGGAGTCTTCTTATCCATCAATGTAAATTTCGTCTCAAATTTTTTAATTAAGCGGCGAACTGTCGACTCATTTGGTGCATTGTTGCGACCAAAACTACACGTAATCTGCGAACTGTTTCCGCGAAACTTTCCCCATTTTTGTAATGAGTTTTCACAATAATTAAACGTTGTTCGTTTGAATAGTGCTCCATAACTTTTAATCGCGTGGTATGTACATGATAACTGTCAAAAAATAAACATTGAATTACTCGCACAAACAAAATGGCGGCAAATTCAAATCCGGCGCTCTTGTTGAGACACCCTTTATAAAAAATAACTAAATTTACTAAAAGAAATTATTTATATTTCACTTAAAAACCCGAATCGCCTTCCCGACTGCAAAGTCGGATTGTTTTATAATACGAGGGTAATCAAATTTTTCCAAATCAAATTTCGAAAATATTTATAGTTTTTGGGACACCCCGTATCACTTGTCACTCCAGTGACACTTGGTTTTTTTTATTGATATATTATAATATAAAAAAGTTAATTGTAGGGTAACTAATTTTATTTTACTACTTTATCAAGAAAAATTGCTTTTAACTACCGCAAATTTATGTCAAAGTTTGAGTTCCCTCTTATAAGACGGTTGGAGAAAAATTATTAAAAAGTTTAAATGTTACCTTGACTGTTCTATTATATTACTACTATACCATTCACTTTTGTAATCACCACTTTAGACTGCAGCCTCCAGTTCAACAGTTTTTTAGTCACTTTCCTAACACACTTTCTTTCTGGTTACCTTTGAACTTTACTTAGAATATGTCACGTTACAATTGACACAGAGAAATTTTTAGAATAGCCTTACTAGCTTTAAAAAATGTACACTTTTGTACTGTAACTTGTTATGATATGAACTGTTTAAAGAAAGAGATGTGCTAGCCAAATTTCTTGGTCTAACACGAAGAAGGTAATACATTTTACCATAGAAAACTATATTAATTTTCTATCAAAAACTTAAAGAACATTTTGGTAATTATGCCCAAAATAAAAGATAATTTTACGTTTTCATATCGAGAGTAAAGAACTTTTCGGACAGCGAGGTTCCTTGATCACTCTCCCTGACCTGTTGGTCGTCGGTCTCCCGGCGCAAGGACCCCGCAATGCGACACCCCTTCTCATTTCTTCCATTTATTGCGCCTAGAGGAGAAGGCGACTATGAACTGTCACGCACCTATTTTTCGGTCGTAGGGAACTCCATCAAGTCTTGAGCTCTGATTGGGTGTAGATTTTGCGTAGCGACACGAATAGTTCCGACGCAGCTTTACTACGTCATCGCAGGTTCGTGCAGCCACTGCCGTCGGCACTGTTTGTTTAGTTATTTTTAGATTTGTAAAAAGGAATTTTTTTCACACTTTAGCGGTGTTACTAAGATTATATGGGAATTTTACTGATTAAAATAGATTTTTTTATATTCTATAAAAAATAAAAAAGGAATGTTAGCCTACCTAATGCTATAGTAAAATAGATTTCATGTTGTCAGATGTGTTTCTGCAACAGATGTGTTATAACATTTATTTTCAGGATTACACACTTTAAAATTCATTGTTTAAATAAAATACAAAATAATAAAATTTTTGTAACGGACGCCATGACATAGGTCAGCGTTTTAGCGGGAATTTAAAACTTAAAATTAAAATCGTATTGTTTTCCTACCAGACCTTTATTCTCATAAAATTTGGATTTATAAACATTTAATACAGATAAAAAGCATTCAGTATGACAACATTAAATTTGCGATTTATTAATATTCGACATATGAAAAAACAAAAACCGTTTCACGGCAACTGATGATAATAGGTGGGTCACGAAGTCCGTGTTTGATCACAATTACTTTTTTGAATATTTCTAAATTTTTGTTAGAAAAAAAGAGTACCGAAAGTCCAGGAGTCCAGAGGGTGGTTCTAAACGCCCGTACCAAATTTAGGGGTTTAGTAATGGCTTTATACTGTGTGTTGCAAGTAGTGAAGTCTACCTACAGTTCACGGGCTACCAAGTTCCCCAAGCATTATAGTATATATGGTAATATGGTAAAGGTCCCAATTCAGTAACATAGTGCCGCGGTTTAATGTATCATAAGAGGTGAAGTGACATTAGACCAAGAGGTGATAGCCCATATATACAATATGACACTATAATTTTTTTGTAATATCGCATACTTTTGAACATGATAGAACAATTTTTCAGAATCAGTTATCATGGCTATTATAAAACTGGTTTTACACAGGGTGGCTAAACGAAAACAATTAAAGGTCCTTTTTAAGTACTTTTTATATTTTTTGTACCTGTATACCTTTACCTTTAATTTTCTGAAAGAGAAAACTTTGTAGTCATATGGAACAATCCCTATTGGCAACCCTTTGCCCAGGGCAAATTCCACCCCCTAAGTCTTAAATGAAAAGGGGGGTAGAGTTGTACTTGTTTTGAGAGCGCTTTCGATTCTCTTTACGTATATACGTACATTAAGCTGTTTTGATTCAATGGTTCTCGAAATACAGAGTGTCAAAAGAAAAGCAAAATATCCAATTTTTTGGTTGCATTTATTTCAAATGAAAAACATCTTTACGCTAAGGCGTGATCCCTAACTACAACACCTTGACAAAGGTGCGTTTCACCCCTAAAATCCAAGAAGGAAAGACGGACCAAGTAGGTTATGTTAGCTTTGAAAGTGAGTGGGCTTTACACACTCCACCGCGACCGCTCATCATATTAGGAGAGAGGTATTTTACCTCCTCTAGCAACAATGTGTCCTTGCCGGGGATTGAGAATCTAAGACGTGCCGCTGCCGGACACGAACATAATATGTGCTCTGCTGTTTCGTCCTCCTCCATGCACAAGCGGCAGTCAGCGTCTTTCGCTAGGCCGATTTTGCCGATGCATGTGGTATCTCAATCTGCAGTGCCCTGTGTACAGTCCTATTAGAGTTTTAAGATGTGTCCTTGTTTGCTCTAGTAATCTAACGGTACATTGTTGGTTCGGTAGGCCATCTATAAAGGCCTTCGAGTGTCTTAGACCTGGGAGTCCAAGCCAGTACCGAAGATTTTCTCTCTGTGTCCAAGCTAATATGTACTGCTTGGTCATTCTATAAGATATACCGATGATCGGTTTCGGCCCTGTGAACTTTGCCTCTGCCTCTCTTTTGGCAAGGAGGTCTGCAGATTCATTATCCTATAGGCCGGTATGTCCAGGTATCCATAGTAGGGTAACAGTGTTGTTTTGACCCAATTTGGTCAGCGCGTCTTTGCAGTTCCAGACGGGGCCAAGTAGCACTTCGTTTTAAAGGCGTTTCTTTCTCTTCATGGACATACCTACCTTAGCTCATTTAGTGCAGCGGTTTTCGGTATTTTTATCATAAGGGTTTTAATAAACTTGCTTAAAGAGGATCAATTATTTTTTTATAATTAATTTACTAGAGCCCAAATTATAGTTAGCTGATCTTTAAACCAAATTATTATTAATGAAGAAAAAAAGGTATCGCCTCCTCGATCGCCAGATCTTTCACCACTGGATTTTTTTGTGGGTCACATAAAAAGTAAAGTGTATGTTACTCAATCGGGGTCAGGGGTAATTTGATTACATTTGAAATTGATGCCTTGAAATCTGCAAGAAAGATTCGAGCAACAACTTTATTACTGCGTGGAAGCTAATGGTAACCATCTTCAACATCTCTTAAATTGATAGTCCTGTTTTAGTGTGGTAGTAGATTATTTACTTTAACTTTCACTTTGGTAAATAAAAGTTTATGATTAACTAGAAATTTAAATTCAGTAGAAGCACCCTGTATATCGAAAACTGCATAAAAATGTGTTTCCTTGGAAACAAAAGTACACCAGTCCGATCGTTTTTATTTAAAAACTCTTTTAAGTACCAGAAAATTGGATATTTTGCTTTTCCTCACTCTGTATTTAAAAAACCGATGAATTAAAACGGTTTAATGTAGGCATGTACATAAAAAGAGTTAAAAGAGCTTTCAAATAAGGTACAACTACCTACCTACCCCTTTTCCATTTAACATTTCAGAGGTGAAATTCGCCATGGCCCAGGAGTTGCGGACAGGGATTGCTGCATATGGTTAAAAAGTTTCTCTCTCAAGAAAAAATGCAAACGGGTCCGAGCGTTTTTCTCAAAAAAGGTTTTGTTTTCATTTAGCCACCTTGTATACCAAAAAATTACACTGGCGCCAATAAACTATAAATTTTTAAGAACTCTTGTGACAAAGGGAGTGCTTTTTTAAATCACCCTTTTTTGTTGATGTATAATTACATTCGGGGCACCTATACTTTTCATGGCAAATAAGATGTTTTGATAAATTACTCTTATGAGGTGATTCATATGGACATTCACCACATTTATAAATTTGAACTTCCTTCCAATTCTTATGGAGGACTAAGTGTCTGTTTAAGTTGCTTGTATATATGGTTTGATAGTCACACTGACTACATTGGTACCTAATCACTTCATTGGGATTCCTATGCCGCTTAGAATGCGACTTTAAGTCTTTCAGACGTTTTGTCTGATAATTACAATCAAGACACTTATGCATTTCCATTTCGCTTGGGCTCTTATGACAAACAAGGTGTCTTGTTATAAGATATTTATGTTTTGTTTTATAATCACACTGATCACATTTGAACATATGAATTTCCTCGGAACTCCTATGACCTAGGGAGTGCTCCTTCAGATGTGATATGCGTTTCGTTTGGTAATTACAGTCACGACATCTATATATCGGCCCTGTTTGATCTTTATGGCAAAGACGCTGTATTATTTCTCTGGAATTTTCGTGGTAGAGACTGTGAGCTTTAAAAAATTTTTGGCTTTTTGTTTTATAATCACACTCATTACATATCAATATTTGCGCCTCCGCCATTTTCTTATGACGAAGCTTATGCTTTTTTAGATAATCTTTATAATGTGTCTCAAAACCACATTCATCGCATCGGAGTTTTACTATGGCTTTTCTACTTTTTTTTGGGGGGCAATTAGATAAATTGTATCTGTTGAGATTGCTATCCATAAAATAGTCATTAATGGATCTGTAAAGCTTGTCCTCTTCGTTTACTTCGCTATCTTTACATAGACTCTGACATGAACTACAAAAAAAAAAGGCGGTAAGCACATTTGACGATAAAGTAAAATAGAGCATTACAGCGTAATTTAAATTCGATTTTCGTCATTGGGATTTCAGAAAATATAGGAGATATGAATGACTAAATTGGAGCAAAGTTGCGCATTTATATGGCTAATAATATGCAGTTTAGAGAGTTTTAAAATTTTGAGTATTTATTTCCCAACAAATTTAAAAATAAATATGCATTATTACTTGTTCCGCTCTATTTGATAGTGATTTTAGATTGGACTTCTGACGTTTCGTCACTCGAACACAATCATCGACTTTATTTTTTGTTATGGGCGCCATACTGGATTTTTACATAAGTAAATAGTGTCTTTATTATAAATTTAACAATGTATAACGTGTTCTCATAATCTTAGTTATTTTTTTTAAATAAAGATTTTTTAGCTGGCCCAAATTCCAGCTAATGTTTTTATTTTCAGAAAAATTTAATGCCGGTACTGATTTTTAGTAAAAATGGGTTATTCAAATAAAGAAAAGCGAGAGACATTAAAACAATACGAAAAGGGAGAAATGTTGGCTACAAATTTAAACAAATATGGCGCTTTTTACTAACTATGAATAAAATGACTTATCAAAGGGATTATTTTAAAGCTAAATAGAACATTGTTCTATACACATACTAGAGAATATTAAGTTATTTTAAAGTAAAAATAATAGTTAAAAGGTTAAACTTGAATCCTGTATTAAAAGAACTATTCCCACTAATACCAGACCTAACCATCCTTTTCCTTTTTTCTATAAAAGATTACAGAACTCATCACAAAGTTCAGTTGCAAGTCGTTTAGTGATAATTTGACACAGACACCATGATTACGTTTAACTGCTAACTAAAGGAGGGAGATACCTGTAAACGCTTAAATTTTTCTTGATTTTCTTAAATTCTTTCAGGAAAGTCGCAGCGAGACTTCTCAATCGGCGAGCATTGTAGCATGGGATCTAGTGATCTGAACACAAAAACCAAAACTTTGTGTGTTTATTAATGTCATAATTTCTAGATGAACCCTTTAAAAAGTTTAAAGAAAATATTCATGGCATAAAATACTTGGAAAAAATGAAATTAATTTTGGGCTGAATTTTTCTATTGTTTTTGCTTTGATAAAATTATTTTTAATTTTTTTTTTGGAAATTTGTAGTTTAAATATATGAAAATTCAATTCTAAAAATTTGGTGACGTATTCATAAAGGATTACTTATACTAACATTTTATCAGAAAAAATTGTTTTTTTAAATTTAACAGGTATTTCCCTCCTTAAGTGTATATATAAAGGTAAAAAACGACGATTATATGAGGTTTTACACCTTATATAAAAACAATATATTTAAAAAAGTACCGTAAATTTATCAACCAAAAAAGCATTACATCTTTGAATTCTGTAATATGGATAAAAGTGACAAATTAAATATAAAATAACTACATACCTGCTTTCGTCTTCTCTATTTTTGATGGTCACATCCAGAAACTCTTGGCTTTGAATTTCTTGATTATCAGATATATCTTCCTTTTTTACTATTGGAGGTTTATCTTCGATTTGTATAGCAGCAGGTAGATCTTCGGGGTTTACAAAAGGTGCCTCTTCCACCTTTAAGAAAAACACATCTTGCTGGGCGGAGCTAGAGGATATGTAAAGTTTAAAAATAATTAATAAAAAAGCGTTTTTTCTTTATTTTTATAGTTACTTATTGCCTACTGCTTTAGTCTAGTGATGACCCATCAATTGACATGTATTTCTTTAGATACTAAATTATTTTCTCTTTAGATAGCTATAAGTAAAAGTTTTATTTAACTTATTCTTGTTCAATTTTTTTTATAATTATAATACTAGGATTAAGTAAATTATGCTTGAAATTTAATTATTTGTTTAAGGAAAAACTACACCTATAATAATGTCAGTTTTTACATTTGACTATGTTTTTTGTTCTGTATGCTTACCCAAGATTGCCCTCTCTCTTAATGTTCTGTTTTGTGTCAAACTCTTCATCTTCCATCTTTACGATCAAAAAAAGTCAGTTTTGTTCCTATAAGTAGGACTTGCCCTTAAACCAACTTAAGTTTAAAGACTGAGTTCTTTGATCACATCATTTTAATGATTTAATTATCTATGACAAAAAGAATATGTTAATAAAGAAATAAAATCTCCAAAAATATTAAGATTTTTATTAAAAAAAAAACAAAGAAAATTAAAACAAGGGTCGACAGTACTGTTCACTATTATCTGTCCATTTTTAATTGAGAAAAATACCCAGTAAGTAACCACGGTCCAACCGCTGTGTTCGCACGTCGTTGTCGTGGTTGGGCCCAGTAGGATCTTTTGGAACATGCGCTAAAGTTACTGGTTATCGGCAACTCTTGTTACCACCGTATGAAACGGGATCCGAAGCTAAGACGAACACAAGGCTTAACTCAAGGTGTTAGCATACCGTGCTGATGAGTGAATGACATCCTGTCCCTTAAACAGGTGTCTCCAACGGTGCCTCTGAGATACAGGGCGACCTCTCAGAGTATCTAGCCTTACTGCGGTAATGCGGGGCTCTGCCGTGGTGGACTATTACTTCCCAAGCTCCAAACAGAGAGCGGACAGAACCGCTTTGTTAGGAAAATAGTGACAAAGGCGCTGACCGAAACGGATTAATCCGTTTCGGGAGGTGCCACCCAAGGTCACAAGCAGACAAAGGGGCGCCGACCGAAACGGGTGAATCCGTTTCGAAAGGTGCCCCTAAAGTCACAGGCGCCTGTTTCACGGGGAAGGGCTAATCCATCACGAACAAACAGGTGC
The DNA here is from genome assembly GCA_019359885.1 of Listronotus oregonensis. Lineage (NCBI taxonomy): Eukaryota > Metazoa > Arthropoda > Insecta > Coleoptera > Curculionidae > Listronotus > Listronotus oregonensis. The sequence goes on from JAHBCN010002155.1 coordinate 16,376, forward strand.
TTAGGAAGGGATCCTTGAATCCAAACAGAAGGCGGACTGAACCGCTTTTGTAGGGAAAAGGGTTCCCTGGCTTGAAACAGAAAACGGATAGAACCGTTTTCATAGGGAAAGGCCGGAGAAACGGCCTCAGGAGAACATCTGGTTCCTTAGCTACCCACGTCACTAAACCAGGAGAGGAGGGCGTGACGGATCTAATCGTCTACTCGTCATACTCTCCAGGAAACAGGGACACCAGAACACATATTGAGCTCGTGTCCGGTAGCGGCACGAGTAAAAGGAGATGTAAGAATTCTCTTCCAATCTGATATCGGATTCGTTGGAAGTCTGATCCTGTTGGGAGAAACATAAAAAGGTGTGAGCCACAATAGACCGAGCAGTCGCGGTGGAGGGCGTAAAAAGTTCACTCACTTTAAACCTAAACCTAAAACCTAAACCTAACCACAGTTACTGACTTTTTGAACCAATAAAATCATGAACATACCAAAATAGTAAAGATCGAGTCGAGTCGTTGTCGAGAGCGGACGTATATTTCAGTGAGATTTTATGCTTTTTTGTGGTGTTAGCCTATCTTAAATATTTTGTTTTTTTTTTAATTCTAAATAATAGCAAAAAATAAGTAGCGAAAGTGATGGTAAAAAAACCTTACAAAAACGCAAAATACCAAGACACCTTTCTGTGGAAGTGATGTCTACCCAGGAGATAAATAAGATAATAGGAGTTGATACGAGCTATAAAAACAAGAATAATAAAAATAAACAAGTGGAAAAAAATAATGGAACTGTTGACGACCAAATCCAGGGTAGTACTGACGATGATGGAGCCTATGAAAATATCTTTTAACCAAAAAACAAGATGCCAAGAATACTCCCTAGAGTGGATCATGTTGAGGGACATAGTAACCAAATGGAAAATTTAAATGTTTCAAGACGACAGCGCTTCAATTCTAGTCCAGGAGCAATAAATCGCCGGAAAATACCTCAAGGATCTGAAAACCAACTGCCAAATTCAGACAATTTTAAAAACGATAAGGTCAAAAATATCGACGGGGTTGAACCAAAAGTGTATACCTCAGAAACAGAGGCTGGAATCTGCTATATAAATGCCTTGGAAACTATAAATGAATACTCGGAACGAGACGATATACAGACGGAAGATGGGAAAAAATTATGCAGAGCTACTTCATAGGATGGTCACCATGTACGCTTATATGATTGGCAAAATAATTTCTGATTGAGGGTATTTTTTTTTTTTGTTGCAGGCGATCTGCAAGTTCATATGGGTCAATAGGGCTGAGGGCTGCTCAGTTCGTTATACCCCGGGACCTGGACCGAAGAGGTCCCATTTTCCAAAAGGTAGTAAGGCGAGTATCCCAAAGAAAACATACCAAAACATGAATCCGTCACAAAACTTTAGAACATATTTATAACAAGTAGTAATAAAATCACTAGGTAGGTAGGTAGGTAGGTAGGTTTAAAGTGAGTGGGTATAACACCCTTCCACCGCGACCGATCGGTCTATTGTGGCTCACACCCTTTTATATTTCTCTCACCAGGTCCAGACTCCTAATAAATCTGATGATCCTGTTGGGAGAGAGATCTTTCACCTCCCCTGGCAACAAGGTGTCATTGCCGAGGATTGCGAATTCTAGTAGTGCCAGTGCTGGGCACGAACACAGTATGTGATCTGCCGATTCATCCCCCTCCAAAAATCGCTGGGAGTTTTACAAATGTTACAAGGAAAGCAAACGGAACTGTTATCGAATGTGAAAATGATGTTCAACAGCAAAAACTACTAGAAATATTAAAAAGAAATAGTGATATAGAATTTAAAGAGATAGAAAATGCAGATCCTATGGTATTGTTGAAAGGGATAGAAATAGGTTATGAATCTGAAGAATTTATCGACCTTCTTATTGAAGAAAACCCTGAGCTAAAAACGAATTTTGGAAACGATGTTAAAAAACAGTTAAAAGTAAAAGCAAAAAGAGATTGTCGAAACCCTCACAAAGAAAACTGGATAATTCAAACTAGACCAGACATATTCCATTGGCTGATTCTAAATGATAAGGTAACTTTTAACCTAACTAAAACATACCCAAAAGAATATTTTAATGTGGCAATGTGTTATTATTGCTGCTTCTTTGGTCATGTTGCCAAACACCTCGAATCAGAATTATGCTGTCATAAGTGTGGAGGAAATCATAATCCTAAAGAATGCTAGGAAACCACAAAGTTAGACTGCCCTAATTGTAGGCGCTTTAAACTAAAGGATCATGTACACTTTGATAGAGATCCGAAATGTCCGGCATTCCTTTAAAAAATTGAAAAGTATAAGCAGAGTACTAACTATGAGAGCCAAACTCCAAGTGCAGTACCTTTTTTATCAGCAAAATAAAAAAGGAAAAAACTAAATACTGTGTTTTACACCAAAATGTTCAATCACTTGGTAACAGCGTAAACAGATTAGAAAAACTTCTGAAAGTTAATCCTGACTGCTTATTCTTAGCTATTTCCGAACACTGAAAAACTGAAGACCAACTTAAACAGATTGGAATAGAAGATTTTAGACAAGCTAGTTATTTTCGCAGAGTCCAAGAACAACATGGGGGAAGTACACTTTATGTGAATAAATCTTTAAATTTTAGTGTACATAAACATGTTTGTGACCTATCTGTCAAAGGTGAATTTGAGTGTGTAGCTGTTGAGTGCTTAGTAAACAAAATCACTGTTGTTTTAATTTACAGATCACCATCAGATAACAAAGACTTATTTTTTTAGTAAAGTAGAAAAACCGTTATCGATGATTAGTAGCACAATAGTTTTTATTGTCGGGGGCTTTAATATTGAAATGTTGATAGACAATCCTAGTAAAAATACTTTGTTTTTATTAATAAACTTTTATAATATAGAAGGAACAGTTACTGAAAATACTGGAAGAACTTCAACTAGTAGTAGTTACCTGGATAATATTTTCACCAATCTTGATACATATAAAACGGAATTTATAAAGTATTACATTTCAGATCATAATGCGCAACAATTATCATTTTGAATTAGTACATAAAACTGAGAAACAATTTACCCACAGGAGATTTTTTACTGAAAATAACAAAAAAGAATTCTTATCACTTCTTGCTAGACAAGACTGGAATAATATTCTTCTGGTAGGAAAAAGTAATGTTAATTTACAATGGGATCTTTTTATGAATACATATAAGAATATTTTAAAAAATAAAAAATGTAAACGCCCTAATAACAGATCAGATCAAGGAATATAAACGTAGGTTGGATATATTACTGGTTTTATCAAAACACAGCAACCATTATAAGTCATTATATACTGAAACAAAAAACAATATGATTATTTATTAAAATCAGAGAAAATAAGTAGGTACATTCGAAAAAAGGGTTAAAAATTCTGCCACTAAGATAAAATGTATGTGGAATATCTGCCATGAAATAAATGGAAAATTAAATAATAATTGAAAATTATTAATTAATAATTGATAATAATTAAATAATGGTTAATTACCAAATATTTAAAAATGTTATATGTGTTAGCCTTGTAAGATTTATTGAGAGATGTGGACTTTTTTCATGTCGTTGGCATGCATATCTGTCGGGTAGGTCTACCACAACAGCAATATATCAGAGTTTATTGCAACTGTTATACAACACTTAGAAAATAAAAACCTAGCTAAAGTCTAACGTAAAAATTAATGGATTACGGATAGCACAGGGTAGTATTTTGGGTCCAGTTCTGTTTGTATTGTATCTTAATGATTTAAGCTCAATAGAAAACTTTTTTTTAGTTAACAACTACGCGAATGATACCAATTTGTTGGTTCCAGGTTCCAGCATTCAGAATGTTTCAAGAAACAGCGAGAATGCATTTCAAAAAACCAGTGAGTGGTTCATTGAAATAAGTTAATTCTTAACCAAAGCAAAATACACCTAACTCTATTTAGAACAAAAAATAATCAATTAAGTAAAACCTGAATATTTAAATCTTGGCAATAATACTTATAATCTCGAAGGTCATACAAAATTCCTAGGGCTGATAATTGAGAAGAATTCTGTATTTTGCTAATTTTGAGTCACTTCTTAGATATGGTATAATTTTTTATGGTGGTTGTACAGGGTTACAAAGAGTTTTTATTATGCAAAAAAGAGTGATTAGGACATTTAGAAAACTCAACTTTAGATGCACTTATAGAGGTAGATTCAAAGAGCTTCATATTATGAGTGCATATGCTTTGTATATATATGAATGTATTATATTTTTGTTTAAAATAGAAATAAATTTGACCAAGCAATTTTACATCAGTACAACACTGGAAACATCAACATATTGTATCCACAACATCAATTGGCATTTACTGAAACCAAAAAGACCCCCTATTACATGTGTTTTTGGTTACTGACTTTTTGAATAAATTTAATAGTTTTTTTTATCCGGTGTTTTTCTTAATGGAAAATGAATTGATTTTAAGTCTGAAAACTAAAAGCACTTCTTACAGTAGCAGGTATTAACACAGACACTAAATAAAAAGTAATGTGAATACCTCTCTAACCCTAATCCTATATTAATTTTGACAATTTCTTTTTAAAAATCGTTTTGTTTGTAATATTTTATACAAAAAGATTTCAAGTATTTTTAGTCAAAGGCAATTATTTTGCAAAAGCACAATAATTATGTATTTAATTTAAAGTTATTATTAATAAACAAACCTAATTGAAAAATGAACCTCTGTTACCGGTATAACTGGCATGTCGAGTCCCTTTGGAAGAAGAAAAACATAACTTTTATATTTCACTAAATGTAGAAATGTTTTATTGTTTACTATTTTTCTGATAGACTCTCAAGGCAGAGAATAAGGTTATTCTTCTTTTTTCTCTCTGTGTGCATGGCTCAGAGCGCGTCCACACTACGATAGAAAAAGCGGATTGACGGATCGACGTCCCATGAAAATTTGCCTGTCCACACTCTGGTCCACACTACCAATTTAATTATCTGTCAAATTTGCCAAATATCCCAATCTATCCTTTTGTTTATTTATATTTTTATATAAAATTTAATTAAAAATATATATAAAATTTAATTAAATTGTGTGTTCTCTATGTTTATTATTATTGTTATTGTTGTTAGTTTAGTTTATGTCATTATTGTCATTCCGTCGATGCGCGTTTCCGCAAAAAGTTAAAGGAGTTAACTTTTGCGTAATGACCTTGTGTCTGCTGCAACTTGACAGGCATAGAAACTGACCAATAGAAACGTTAGAATTCGATACGCGGATCCGCCGTTATGCGTTTTTCATCATAGTGTGGGCGCGCTCTCAGGCTTCATAAATGTGCCATTTTTTAGCACGTTCAAGAAATAACACCGTCATCTGGTTCTGTACCATAGGTCTGCCGCATGTGCATGGAGGAGGATGAATCGGCAGAACACATACTGTTTTCGTGCCCAGCACGGGCACTACTAAGATTCGCAATCCTCGGCAATGACACCTTGTTGCCAGGGGAGGTGAAAGATCTCTCTCCCAACAGGAACATCAGATTTATTAGGAGTCTGGACCTGGTGGGAGAAATATAAAAGGGTGTGAGCCACAATAGACCGATCGGTCGCGGTGGAAGGGTGTTATACCCACTCACTTTAAACCTACCTACCTACCTACCTACCATAGGTCTCTGCATAGGTATATAATCATCCAAATATTAAGCTGCATTTTAGCCACCCATCCGCTGATTAAGTCTTATAAGCTTGCCTTTTAAGTGCTCTTATGATGACGTCATTATTTGGTTAGCTTGAAATCGGCGCCAAAATGCATATTTTTAAAGACAGACACATGCGCAATTGAAATTAAAAAAAACACATAAAGGTAAGAAGTTAGCAATATTCATGTAGAAATAAAAGTTAAATAGAATGACCGGACAAAAATAAAGGAATAAAATTTCAGTCAACGAGAAAAAGCACCACTTTTCACTGCTCCACTCGCGTCTAGAGATACCCCGTGATCACGAGCTTCTTGACAGTGTTGACACTTGCTTATTATACAGAGACTCGGCGCGTTATTTAAAAACAAACCAAATCATGGGTCTTTTCTAATACGTCTCCGCATTTTTACGTCTGATATATAATTGAGGAAACTAAAAAGCCGCTTGCTAACCAGAACTAACCATGACCGATTAGAACTTAGGGCTTTTGAATTTGTCTAAATTATCCCTACATAGAAGTTATTAACAAAATATTTATAATTTTTGATATGGTAAAAGTTATTTTTTTAAAAAGTGTAATTATATATTCCCCGGGTTTTTTCTAATATGTTGTAAAAATTTTGTTTATAACTTCTACAAATAATTTAGACAAATTCAAAAGCCCTAAGTTCTAGTCGGTCATGGTTAGTTCTGGTTAGCAAAGCGGCTTTTTATTTTCCCCAATTATATATCAGACGTAAAAATGCGGAGGCGTATTAAAAAAGACCCTAAATTATTACATAAATATGTAATTTTTCTCTGCATAATAAAGCGTTTCCTGTGTCAACACAGTCAAGAAGCTCGTGATCACGGGGTATTTCTAGACGCGAGTCACTTGTCCATGTCATAAGTGTCAACCGTTGGATTATTAGAGATATGGGTAATGCTGCAACGTCATGCGGTATTGACGAAAGCGCTATTTTAACAGTTACGTTATGCGCGATACGATTTTTAACGTCGCTGTTGGTGATGACGTTACCGCATAGAGTAATTTACGAGGTAATTAGTTCCGCAAGATTAGCACTACATTTTAATGCTTAAACGTAATTTACCGTTCATAGGACGTTTTGTACCAGAAATAGAGACTCGATTTTACACTTTTTTTGCAATAAACGTTTGTTCATTTTAGTGTAATTTAGGACTAGTGTTTTGTATAGATTCGCTTTCCTAAATTACGTTAACGTTGTAATAACCTAACTTTCGAAGTAGTGAAGTAAGATGCATGTTTACTTCAAGACTTAAAGTTATTTGTTTATAATGCATAATTATATAAAGCCATTTTTAATTTCTGAAATAATTAAACCGCGTTTAAGTATAAAGAATTAAATCAGGACTTATTTACTCTTATTTTCATTTTTATCAACTTTACTACTCTGTCCACTCTAAACTTGATAACAAACAGCCTAAGATGTTGTTACCACGTGTTACTGTAAAATGAATAACATAAAAGTTTTTGAATGACATGATTTTCACATATTGATTATTACCCTCTATCAATAATTTTCTTTTTTCTTCTTTCGTTTAAACCGAATAAGTTATAATTTGCACCTGTTAAAATCTTCCCTTATTGTCCGATTAATTTTGCAAAAGGAAACGTCCGACTTAAGAAGTATCGCTTATTTAAAGTCTGGAAACTCACGTTGATAACAACGTGTAAAAAGGGAACCTGCTGAACGTTCACCGACAAAAGGCCAAGAAAAGTGAAAGCAAAAGCAAAGTTCCGACTTATTTTCTATGCCAAATTTTCCCAATTTCGTTTTTTTAGTTTTTTAGGGAACTTTTGTTATCAAAAAAAATAGAAGAAAACTGTTTTTACAAAACTTTAGTTTGTTATTGTCAGTGTAATTTAGGACTAGGTGTTTCGTATGAATTCTGGTGTAAATTAGTTTTTACTTAATAACGCTAACTCTCGAAGTAGTGAAGTAAGATGCATGTTTACTTCAAGACTTAAAGTTATTTGTTTATAATCATAATTATTATAAAGCCATTTTTAATTTCTGAAATAAGTCTAAAACGCGTTTAGTATAAAAAATTAAATCGGAACTTATTTACTCTTATTTTGACTTTTTAGTCCTACTCTTACCTACTCTGTCCTACTCTAAACTTGATAACAAACAGACCTTATGTTGTTCCGCGTGTTATTTAAAATGCTGGTCGGACCGCCATTGTTTGTGCCCTGCCCCAGAATACTTATGGATCATTATTCTGAGGCCCTGCATCGATAATTTTTTTTTGTCAAGAATTTAAGTCAAAGAGTAATAATGTTGAAAACTTATTACTCTTTGTTTAAGTTTTGGAAAAGTTCGGAATTTCTGGGGATTACAGAACCCGACTATCCAGAAGTTCCATCTACAAAGTCTGGGAAAGCTCACGTTGATAACAACGTGTGTCTGGAAAGGGGAGACCTGGCTGAACGTTCACCGACAGAGACCAAGAAAAGTGAAAGCAAAAGCAAAGGGTTAGACTTATTTTGTCTATGCCAGAAATGTTTTGCATTTCTCAATTTATTTTTCTTATGTCATTATTAGTTGTGTAATTTTAGGATGCCTAATACAAACAAGAAAGAACCAGTAAGCAGAGAAAACGATGTTTTTAAAATAACAGGGAAAAACTTTAGCATCCCAACTTTATAGTTGCAAGTTATTTGAATTTAAAATCTGTTCTTATAAGCCATAGTTAGCCATGGATACAACCCAAAGTTTGGCAAAGTTAAGTCGCGTTAGCGTCAAATATAAATATTTGACAGAAGTCAATTTTGGGTTGTATCCATGGTTAACTATGGCTTATAAGAACAGATTTTAAATTCAAATAACTTGCAACTCGTTTATCCGAACATAGATAAGTTATATATATTTGAAAAGAGGAAGATTAGCAGAATTTGAATTTTCAACAATATACAGGGTGTTCCATTTAAAATAACGAAGTTGATAGTGATTTGTTAATTTTCCGATCATCATTTGTTTTTCTATCTTACACCATGAAAATCTTCATGAAAAATCCTGCAACTTTCATATAAACTATTTTTTTCTATCTATAAAAATAAAGATTTTAAAGGGGTGCGCAATTACACGGGCAAACCCTGTACATCAACAAACAAACACTACTTGGTACATTTTCCCTGAAAAACATAACTCAACGCAAACCCATCTGAACTGACAAACCAAATGAAGACTTTAGTGTTATAGCAGAGTAACACTTGGCTTCCTTTAGAGTAAATTGTTTAAAATATGTTTTTTCTTCAAATAGAGTTAAATTATTAAACAAGTATTAGAATTTATTAATATTGCTTGGCCATTTAATAAAAAATAAAACCGTTTTACAGTTGAATTTATATGTATATTTTATGATGTACATCTTCTATTGAAGCTTATTTTTTCAAATGTCTAATTAATTTTGGGACATCTGGACATCTTTGGAATTCTTATGTTGAAGAAGGTGCTGTTTTAAATTACTTTTATACACTGTCTTATAAACGCATTCATTACATTCGTAGGTCTGGGTTTCTTTAGGATCCTGATGCAAGAGAAGGTGTGTTTTAAAGTTACTTTTATACAATGTCTTATAATTACACTGATCACATTTGTGCAACTTAACTTCTTCAGGATTCTTGTGCCGAAGAAGATGTCTTTTAATGCTACTTTTATAGAATGTCTCATAATTACACTGATTACATTTGTGCATTGAAATTTCTTCAGGATTCTTATGCCGAAGTAGATGAGTTTTTAAATGACTTATATATATCGTTTGATAACTACATTCGTTGCATTTTAGCATCTGAATATCTTCTGGATTCTTATGCCGAAGAAGGTGAGTTTTTAAATGACTTTTATATACGGTTTGATAATCACATTCAGTACACTTGTGCTTTTCATCGCCAGAATTTTTATGTCGACGAAGGTGCGTCTTTAAGTGTCCCTTATGTATTGTTTGAAAATCACATTTGTCACATTTTTGTATTTGAACTTCTTTTGAATTTTTGTGTCTCAAAAGGTGTACTTTTAGATAACTTTTACATAGTGTTTGAAAATCACACTCGTTGCATTTGTGCTTGGGAACTTCCTTGTGATTCTTATGCTGAAGAAGGTGTGTTTTTAAATCAGTTTTGTTTATTGTCTTATATTTACATTTATTACATTTATGTAACGGAGTCTTCTTGATATTTACATGCCGACGAAGGTGTGATCTGATATACCCTTTTCTACTTGTCCGATAATTACACTGAAGGCAACTGTACGTTTTGTGTTTCTTAGGATCTTTATCGTTATTAGATACATAATCGACTAAATAAAATTCTCCTTCGTCTTCTTCGTCCTCTTTAAAAGGGTTTGCTGGTAAACTGCAAAAAAAAAACAAGTTTCTCAAACTTTAAAAAGAGCAATAGTTTTATTCATGAATGTCAATAAATATGTAATTCAAGGGTTTTACTAAATATATATTTTTTTATATAATTTAACCAAACTTCAAAATTCAAAATGGCTTTATGGTCTTGAGTAAAAACAGGACTCATGGATTCCTTAAACTAAAAATTTACATTGTAATAAATAGCATTGTACGTAAACTCAAAAATAAACAGTAAAATAAAATAAAATAAAAAAGGTAAAAAGGTGACACTTTCCCAACCTTTCCTCCCTTTCTTCACATACAGCCTATTTACAAAGCTAAAAAAAAATGAACAGATGTAACTAACTAACAAAAAGAAAGACAAGAAAAAGGATCATGTCAAGAATTAAAATAGCACAAAACAAAATAAAAACAATATTGTTTAGTCATTTAAATTTTTTTACAAGTCTCACACAAAACTATCATTCAAAAATTCCGTCATAGAATAGTAGGCCTTGGTTAATAGAAGACCTTTCACTTCTCTCCTAAATCTTTTTTCAGAGAATATTTTCCGAATGGGCGATTGAAGGTGATTAAACATTATTTTACCATTATACACAAATAAATGTTTTACCAACGCTGAGGACGGTATGGGGAGAGCAGCCACCCGCACATTACGAGTTGGGTCAAAAGATTCTGCAGAAATTTCAGCCATAATTTTTTTTCTAACCGAACACACCATTTCCAGTATGAAAATACATGGCAATTTTAAATTTTTTTCAGCCAAAAAAGAGGTTTACAAGATTCGCGATGTTTATACAATTCTAATAGCTCTTTTCTGCCAAATAAACACGCTATTAAACAGGTAATGAGCGCATGAACCACAAAAGCATATCCCATTTCGAAGATGTGACTTGACGAGGGCATAGTACACGTTTCAAGCCACATGACTATTTAATCCCTGGGAAACGACTTTAACAGCATAGCAACCTCTAGATACTTTTTTATTAAGTTGTAAAATGTGCTGTTTAAACATCAACTTATCATCGATGTGTAGACCCAGAAATTTATTTATCATTGGATTACTTATTGGATTGCTTTCCAGTTGCACATTGCTAAGCCTGCACCCAAAGTTAATCATATTTATCTTAGACAGTCTTTAATCTTAATTAAATCTGTCTCAATGATCTGCTCCAATTCACCCTCATCACGGCCGCGCCACAGAATGGTTGTGTCGTCAGCAAACATAGTAAACTCACCCGATATGGATAATCTGGCAAGATCATTGATAAAAATTAAGAATAGCAGAGGATCTAAAACAGATCCCTTCGGAACTCCCGTTGATATGTTCATATATTCAGACTGAGTGTTATTGAACAACACACACTGATAACGATCAGAGAGGTAAGAAGAGAACCATTCCAAAGATTTCCCCCTAAATCCATAGACTTTAAGCTTGCTCAGCAGTACTCTGTGATCTACACAGTCAAATGCTTTAGTGATATCACAGAATACGGCCGAAGCAATCTCTCCATCATTTAGGCTCAGATAAAGGCCGTTGAGAAAAGAAAAGAAAACATTGCATTACTTAAAACTTTGTAAGTAGTGGTCGTAGAAAGGAGTTGCAGTAGAAGAAGTTTCATAATTAAATTACCTACACAATAGGATTTGTTAGGGTGGATTTATACAGGCAAATAACATAACAATAAAATAAAAGTTAAACATAGCTTATTCCCTTAAAGGTTTATTCAGATAAAAAAACATAAAATATAAAATAACCTTGAACTTTTAACTTCTTATCCTATATGGCTAGGCCAAGAGCTGATAGCGGAATCTCAAGCCATATTCAGACATGGATGACCCAAGAAACCCCAATGTGACGAGTAGCACTTGTAGTTTATTAGGAGCCACAGAAAATGATATTCCAACTTAAACATATTCTACCTTTGAAAATCACAATGGCCAACACTTCCATATTATAAAAGTATTCACTGACTTCCTGCAATTAAGTACTCCAAACTAGGACTTGGTACTAAATATGCAATATAAAAAAAGATAATCTACTTATTTTTAAAGATTATTGAATTATTTGTCTCTTAAATAAATTTTTTAAAAGGGGTTCTTTGATAAACGTGGTACAACATGAGTTCCATAAATTAGGTTAAACTAGAGCATAAGTGAGATTAGTGTAGAAACAAATAATAAACGTTGTAGGTTGAAATAACTACATACCTGCTTTGATTGTCAATGTTAAGACCATCTTCTCCATCTTTTAGGGCCAAGTCATTCAAAAAATCTTCTTCATTGATTTCTTTAGTATAAGGGATATCTTCGACTTTTACAAAAGGAGATTCATCTTCAGTTTTGATGAAGCTAGATATTTCTTCGATTTTTACCAAAGACAGGTCTGGCTGACCAGGGCTAAAAAAATAGTTGAATACACCATCTATTCGCAAACTATTTAGGAAAAAATATTTTCTTGTTGCAAAATGAACTATTCCATTCTTACCAGAAAATCTCCTCTATCTTTCTGGGCTTCTCTGGGTTAAATTTTTCACACTCGGATATCTCCATCTTTATGGTTGGATAAAAGTCTGGCTTGTCTGTACAACTTATTGGATTCTCCATATAGGACTGAATCAATAACCTTATTGGTTTATCTATAACAAAAAAATTTGTTACTTTTTCAGCACAGCAACAATTACTTGTTTTAAATATAAATATGTATAATTCTTTATTGATGACCTGTCTGACATGGGGTAACTTATTCTTGATTAATCAATACAGTTTTTTCAAAAAAAAAATCCACACAAATAGCCATTAATCAGTTTATTAAACTGATATTGTAGTTCTTTGAGTTTGGGATGCTGCGTTTAGAATGCTTTTGGACCTATCAAAGGCCCATGACTGTTTTGACAGGAAGTGGTTGTTAAAAAACTGGAAATGTATGGAGTAAGGGTCAAGGCCACCCGCAGGGGGGGCTAAAATAAAACCATTCCCGGCTAAATCCTTGAATTTCACAATATCGCCTAGGAATTTAAATAAGTATAATTATTATTTATAAATTCAATTAATTCTAGACTAGTAAATTGACTTAAACTTTTTGACCCTCCTACATTCGTTTCTGGCGGCGGCCCTGGTAAGGGTGGATGTTAGGGGGAGTCCATAAATTTTGTGAGGCATTTTTCACTTGAACACCTCACGTAATTTATGGACGCCCCTTATCCTATCTTTATAAGAAAACTCGTAAGGATTAAGGAGACAATGAGTTATATAGCATACTGGGGCTGGTTTTGTTCATAATATTTATTATTGATCTCTATTCAGTGATTATCAGAAAATAGTCAATTTTGTATATGATTCAAACTTATTGGCAAGAAAAATATTGCCCAAATACTAATAATAATAATAATAATAATAAACAATCTTTATTTCAAAAGTATGTTTCACCATAAGGTTAAAACATAAAAGGAAATAACGTCACAAAAAAAAATACAATAATACTGCCATATTACCTAGAAAAAACACATATTTACATAAATATCTACAAATTTCTAACAAATTCAAAATATTCAGCGACAGTGTAGGGTTCTATACTTACTAACAAATTAAACAATTTTTTTCAACCTATTAATATTATCAATTGCCTTTATGTCTATAGGCAAGTGGTTAAATAACTTTATACAATTATAGTAGGCTCCATTTTCAGTAATTGTTAATCTATGTCTAGGATAAATATAGTTTATATTTCTGGAGGAATATACATTTAGTGGAAAACTACCCTGAAATAAGTTTCTGTTTTTATACAAAAATAATATGCACTCCTTTATGAAAATTGCAGTCAGAGTCAACCACAACATTTTCCCGAAACTTACCCCTGCATGATTCCCTAAAATAATTCTTATAACTCTTTTTTGGCAGATAAACAATCTGTCTATGTCTCTGCAATTTCCATACTAGATTATGCAATATCAAATGTGAACTTCAAAATTTGCATGATAAATTATCTTTCTTGTTCGAACATCTGTATATTTTGATAAGACTCGAAGGCTGTAGCACACTGAATTTAATTTCTGTCTGACATACTCGACATGATGCGCCCATGAAAGAACATCATCTATAACTACTCCCAAAAACTTTGTCTTTCCCGTCAAGCCCAGAGAATCATCTTCTAGTTTTATTATATTTGGTTCATCTATTCGTGACCTGTTGGTTTTAAATACAATGGCATTTGTTTTACTACTATTCATGATGAGTTTATTTTTTGTAAACCAGTCGCCTGCCTGTAACATTATATTTTTTGTTTTTATTTTAAGATTAAGCATATTGCCATCATTCACCAACACGCTTGTATCATCTGCATAATTTGTTAGTTGACAAAAATCTTCATAACTTTTAGATATTTCTGTAATATTATTCAAATGTATTATAAAGAGAATGGGTCCCAAGACACTGCCCTGAGGTACTCCAAACTGAATTGAGATTTCATCAGATAAATATTTTTGGTTTTCGTTTCTTAATAATACTTGTTGTTTTCTTCCAGACAGGTAAGATCTAATTAATTCCAAGGGTGTTCCTCTTACTCCATAAGAGTTTAATTTTTCTAACAATATTGTTACATTTAAAGTATCATAAGCCTTAGATAAATCTAGAAACAGCCCTAATGGAACTTTCCCCTCTTCCAAATAAGTAATAAAGTACTGTACAAATTGAAATACCGCAGTCAGCGTGAACTTTCCGTTTATGTATCCATGTTGGATGGAACTTAACAAATTATTTGAGACAAAAAACCCCATTAAACGTCTAGATATGATGGTTTCAAGCAACTTAGAAAATGACGGCAATAAGCTAATGGGTCTGTAATTTTCAATTTTTAAATCATCTCCTTTCTTAAAAACTGGTACAACCAGTGCATTTTTGAGACCATCTGGAAAGGTACCACATTTTAGGGAATTATTAAATATGTTTATATAATATTTATATAATAGATTCGACGATATTTCATCATGTCCACTACTTTGTTTGTTTTTAAGTTTTTTGACAATTTCAAGAATTTCTTCGAGGTCTGTTAGACGCATTTTAAGTGACTTTTCATTATATTCTGCACATTATTAAGCAAATCTGGAGCAGCATTTACAAAAAAAGTGTTAAAACTGTTTGCCACATACTTTAAGTCTCCTTTTACTTTAATTTGTGTTTTAGATATACTTTTCCCTTTTATTTCATTGACGACAGACCAGGTACTCTTTGTTTTGTTATCAGAGTTTCTAATTTTGTTTGCAAAATATCTTTTTTTGTTCTCAATTAAAAGGTTATTATATTCCTTTTTCTTTTCATTATATAAATTTTTATACCGGTCAATTCGATTAAGGTTAGTATATCTATCACTTTTTAATACATAAAGGATATCTAATTGACTTTTACATTCCCTGATCTCAGGATCACTCTGTCTATATATAGGCTTGTTAAAGTTTCTTTGAGGCAGTTTTTGTAACGGAAAACATTCATTAAATTTATTTTGAAAGATGTTCATAAATGTGTTCCACTGCTCATTTACTAAGTTATTGTCTAAGGAATACACTTGTTGCCAGTTTATTTCAGCTAGTACGCTCTTGAATTTCATTTTGTTAGGCTCGCTGAAATTTCGTTTTTCAGTAAACAAAGATCTTTCTTTTTTTATATATCTATAAGAGTAAGTTTTTGAGCAGTGTGATCTGTAAAAGGAATGTAAAATTTCAGTTTTTTTATTACCGTCAAAGTTTGTTAATATATTATCAATACAACTCTTACTGAGGTTTGTGATACGGGTATAATCCGTTATAGTATGAACCACATCAAAAGAATTAATGAGTGATATAAGGTCCATTGTGTTTTTGGTTCCAGACTTAAAATCTATGTTAAAATCTCCAGCTAAAACTAAAATGTGCTTATCTGAATAGAGATGTAACAATTGCTCCATCCTATCCAGAAAAACTCTAAAGTCCCCATTAGGAGGGCAATACAAGGACACAAAGATAAAAGTTGTATTGTTTATTTTCATTTGTTTGTTTTCTACACAGAGCGGTCAAAGTACTCTTAAATAGTACTTCAAGTACAAGTACCAAGTTTTTGATTTTTTAAAAATTACTTCAAGTACAAGTACCAAATATTCATTAAAATGTACTTGCACTTTCAAGTAAATTGAAAAAGTACTTGAAGTACCACCCAAGTATTTTTCTTCAAGTAAATCCAAGTACTTGAAGTAAACCAAAGTACTTAAAGTAAAACAAAGTACTTGAAGTAAAACAAAGTACTTGAAGTAAAACAAAGTACTTGAAGTACACCAAAGTACTTGAAGTTAACCAAAATACTTGAAGTACATAAAAGTACTTGAAGTAATTAAAAGTACTTCAAGTAAAACAAATTAAGGACAATTTAAGGACTAAACCCTACGTCATTGTAAAGTAGGCCAGTCGGTTAAAACTATAGATAGGAAAACAAGTAGGGTTGCTAAGTGTCCCGTTTTAAGTCGGGATCTTATGCATCCGATGTCCGAAATAATGTAAAATTTCGTATGTAAATTTATGGCAACAAGCCTACAATGCCGTACTCGGGTGAGCGCTTGGGCCTTAAACTATTAAAGGAAATATTGGTTTTTCCCAAAATGGGTTTTTTCCCTGTGGTTGCCAACGGGTTGGCGTTGGCACCCGTTGGCATCCGATACATCTGTCAAAAGCGAGTGTTTTCATATGCCAACCTGCTGTAGGCACCCAAAACCTATTCTTGGGATACCTTCTACTATTAGGTATCTTTCTTTTTTATTTTCACCAGACCAGAGCACTTATAATATTTACGTTGACACAAGACCGATTTAAAGAACAAAAAGTCTAATTCTCAGTAATAGTTACACTTGTCTTGCTGTTGGTTCCATTTAAATGAGCGATGTAATGCAATACAATAGAAACAGCAGCGGTTGCGCGTATTTCTTGTTTTAACTTGTGTGTACGATTATCTAAGGCGTGTAAATTCGAGTACTTAGTTGATTTTTTACTTCAAGTACTTTTTATTTACTTGAAGTACTTTCTTTACTTAAAGTACTTTTTTTACTTGAAGTACTTTTTTTACTTCAAGTACATCGTAATACTTCAAGTACTTAAATAAATACTTCAAGTAATTTACTTGGTCAAATCAAGTAAAAATCCAAGTATCTTTATAAAAACTAATCAAGTACAAGTACCTCCTAATAAAAAGTACTTGAAGTAAAATACTTGAAGTACAAAAAAGTACTTTAAGTAAAATTTTACTTGAAGTACTTCAAGTTTTGACAGGTCTGTTTCTACACTAATAGCATTAATGTCACCTCTTGTTTTGCACTGAATTTCCGATCTTACATAAATTGCACTAAAACCATGTCTATTTTTGTCTTTTCTACAAAAACTTGTAACTAGATTAAAACCTTCTATCCCATAGTTTTCCAATTGTGTATATGTCTTCCAATGTTCGGTAACACAGAGTACTTTACAATCACTATGGCTAGTTAAAAAGTCTTCCAGGAGATCCACGGAATTTCCTATGGACTAAAGATTCTGGTGTATTATGCTGATTTCAATTTTATCGCAAATGTCTTTTTTTATTTTGGTGAAGGTGTTTCCCTTAGTTTTTAAAAATTTTCATTCTCATTTTAGTTAACATATTGTCTGGATCTTTGCCACTTTTCTGGTAAGTAGGACAGTTTGGATCTCTTGCAGAATGCTTTAGGTCGGTATATCCCATTTGTTTACAGTTTTGGCGTAACAAATCTGTGGCTTCGCAACCTTTAGCAGCATGTTCGCCACTGCATTTATGGCAACATTCTTTATTTTTGCAGTATTTGGACACATGTCGAAATCCGCAGCATCTGAAACACATGGCTAATGGCAAGTATTCTTGAATATATACTGTTACAAGATCAAAGTAGATTTTTCTTTTTTTAAACCATTTATCAATGCTTGAGGCTGCTTGAAAGATCCAGTTCTCTTTCATATGGTTCCGGCACGTTTTCTTGGTCAATACTTTTAGGGATGATCTTTCGGTTACAACATCGATAATGTCTGGATTTGCCTTAGAAGTTCGTCGACAAATTCATCATCACTGTAAAGGGTACAGTGATGATGAATTTTCAATACCAGTCAACCTAAACATTGGATCTGTTTTTCTGAGTTCTTTAATGGTGATGTCTCCCTTATTACCAAGTGCTTGTTTTAGTTTGTCTTGTTGACTTTTACTGTGACTTTGTACTATTACTGCTTAGCTTTTAAAAGAGATAATATTTTTAAATCCTCCACCTATGTCTTTATCTTTTACATTTTTTAATTTCCTCGATAGTTGCTTTAGGGTCGGCGTTATCTGTTTTTCTGATGATAGTTTCTAATTTTCGTGTTCCACTAGGGGGCGTGGTCCAGGGCTTATTGGTTATGACATTTCTAATTGGCAAAGATTCTCGTGATTCTTCAGCTATTTTTGCATATGACACTTCGTGTTGTGGCTGTACCTTGTTTAATTTTCTTTCTCTAACTGGCTAGATATTAAGACCTTTCTTAATTAAATACAGGGTGGCCGGCCATATTTTGACCCATTTTAATCGAGAATAACTTTGGAACAAATAAAGGTATCAAGATGCGGTTTTTGCAGATGCACTTATATTTCTTTAAAGTTTATTCTCGTACCTTCACGATTTTATTGTGACATTCCATTAGCTCAAAAACAAAATGGCCGATTTTCCATTATAGGACAACTATGTTATTTTAAATGGAACACCCTGTATATGTTTCTATATTTTCAAAATTTAATCTTTCCCCTTTAAAAAAATGTAACACAAGCTATGGTTATCTCAAAAAACAACGTATTTATTGACCTTCGAAAAATTGACTGCATGTCGACCAACAATATTATTTAACAATTAAATTTGCTTCATATGTTACAAAAAAAGGATCGCCAAAGGTTTAGGTTATTCACAAAATAATAGTTACAATAAGGTTACATTACTTTTTAAAAAACTACTGTAAATGTTGAAAATGCCTTCCGCCGACTTCGACGCACTTATTTAAATTCGAAAAAACTTATTAAAACTATTGACTAAAAATTCTTCAGGAATATTTTCTATTATGTTTCGGATATTAATTTTTAATTGCTCTAAATTTTGGGGAAGTGGACTATAACACCTCTCTTTCACATATCCCCACAGAAAAAATCTGGAACAGTCAAATCTGGTGAACGAGGTGGCCAGGAAATAGGGCCTCCTCTTCCAATCCACCGGTTTCAAAAACGTTGGTCAGTGAATCCTTGGTAATGTTAGCATAATGTGGTGTAGCCCCATCTTGTTGAAAATAGACGAAATTCAATAGATTTTCTTCTTGCAATTGGGGATAAAAAAATATTTCCAGCATATCAACGTAAGTCCAAGAGGTTACAGTTGGTTCATGAAAAAAAATGGCCCATAAATTTTTTGCTTTGACATACCACACCAGACTGTGACTTTTGGCGAATCTCTAACATGTTCGTTATATTGTCGAGGATTTTCTGTTGCCCAAAACCTGCAGTTATGCTTATTTACTTTTCCATTGAGGTGAAATGTGGCTTCGTCTGACATTATTAGTCTATCCAAAAAATGTATATTGTTCCTTACTAAATTTTGATTCTCTGGCAAAATTCCACCCTTTGTGGAAAATCAGTTTCTTTTATTTCTTGTAACATTTGAATTTTGTATGGCTTTAATTTAAGTTCTTTTTTCATGATTTCTTGTACTGTAGTTTTAGGAATATGGACTGAACTTGAGATTTTTCTTGTTGACAATGTTGGATCTTCCTGAGTTATCTCCAGAATTTGTAACGTTTTATTTAGCAAATTCTCATTGTTTACTAATTTCTTTTTACGGGCTAAAAATCCTGTACTCCAGAATTTTCTGTACCAGATTTTAATTGAATTTTTTGTGGGTGGAGCTTTATTAAACATGTTTCTAAATCTTCGCTGGGTTTCTTTTACTGATTTGGTTTCGGCAAACATAATAACACATTTTCCTTTTTCGCTTAACGAGAACATTTTGCGCTTCTAATTAAAATAACTTGTCAAAAATGACCAACAATGGCTGACAATGAGGCTTGTTGCTGTTATGGAAACGAGATAACTTTGTTTCCACAAGCGACTTTTCAAAAATCCTTTTAAAATAATATTCCTATTCGACATACAGTCAATTCTTTGGAGGTCAATAAATGCGTTATTTTTTAAGATAACCATAGCTTGTGTTACATTTTTTAAAGGGAAAGATTAAATTTTAAAAATATTGAAACATATACAGGGTGTTCCATTTAAAATAACAAAGTTGTCCTATATCGGAAAATCGGCCATTTTGTTTTTGAGCTAATGGAATGTCACATAAAAATGGTAAAGATACGAGAATAAACTTTAAAGAAATATAAGTATATTTGCGAAAACCGCATCTTGATATCTTTATTTGTTCAAAAGTTATTCGCGATCAAAATGGGTCAAAATATGGACGGCCACCCTGTAACTAACCGGTTTACCAAAAACAAATTAATCCTCAACACATATAAAAGAAATATTTCATTTTTTAAACAAAAATATCTAAATCTATCCCCCACTTAGATATTGACAGACAGTAATAATTTACTTATGACGGAAAATAAAAAATTCTTAGGTGTATACATCAATAAAAACTTAAACTGCATGGTCTTATCAATTAATATCTTATATTGGTTGTTTGGCGACGATATTTTATTTTGTTGTCTATCTATACATGTAACAAATTAAATTAAGTATATTATTATTATTATTTGATATCCCAGATAGCGAAGAAAAAACCTAAAAAGACAAATATCTTTTTAACCATTTATGATAGAGAATCAGGACCTATAACATAATTGTGTAAATAACAATCTTTCAAACTTATGTCTTATGAGAATAAAGCCTCCTTTGGCCAAGATAGTGAAAAAATTATCAAGACAAGAATCTTTTTTTTTTATGAGAGCAAACTTATTAGTGTTTTACAATTTGCCTACCAGTATTTCACAAGCGTGTGAGATGTTATCTTTGCGTTTCTAAAAACTCTTTTGTTTTGTTGTATAGATCACGAAATTGGACCGCCTTTAGTTCTAACATGTCAGTTTCGCTAAAAATTTTTACTATTTGACTAATTCAGTGACACTTTAGAAATAATGGACGTGAGAACACCTATTCAGCAAGAATGATCAGTAAATTCGCGTTTTCAGTTAAAGTGAAAAGTAGGTCTACTTTTTTCTTTAGTTTGGCATTTTTTATTAAAGACTGAATGTAAACTGAAGTGTGAGAATAGCGCTTTCATATTTTGTGGACTTATAGTTATCTTCTGGGTTATTGTTTACAATTTAAAATTTTTGTTGATTCATTTTTAAATGATATTTGTATGTTTCTGTATATTTTAGATCTAATACATGTTCACTGGTACCTGTATTCAACCGTAATATCCACTGTTCCACCCACCATCTTCAATATTTTCTTCTTTTTTGATCTAACAATATCATCAAATTTAAGCGAAGTACCAAAAACTTTAGGGTTTTAATCGCGGTAATAATTGGTTTTAAATGACAGGACTTTTTGATAACGTTGATATAAATTCCTTAATAAAGATGTCATAATCAAAGTCAGCCTTAACTGCCTAAATGCAGTGGTAAATACCGATTTCTTTTGAGTATAATTGGTTTGATATATCTATTGTAATTTATTTGCTAACTGAAAACATATCTTTCCAATAACAGGACGCACTTTTTTCTTTGTAAGCATCTTACACAACTAGTTGATGTATCTACAAACTCAAAAACAGGAAACTGAAAAGAAACTTTTAAAATGAAACAGGTGACCAACCGACATCTATTTCCGTTTTCGCTATAACCGAATCAGCCAAAATGTTTTAAAATCAGTAAAAATGAAACGTTTGAACGAACATCGTTCTCCTTTACTTTTATTATAACTGAATCAGCTAAAATGTTTCAGCAAAACTGTCACGTCAGAACCTGCCTTAAGGGAGCGTGGATAGATAAAACAGCTGGTTTTTACTTTTATATTTAATTTCTATGACAGGCAAGGCCTCAAAACTTCCCATATTTATTGTCGTAAACATATAATGTCAGAATTTAAAATAAACACTTTACTTGGTATATCTGTAGCCCGCTCTAACAAATTATAAACTTAATTAGATAGTAATTTTTCTTTCACGATAATGTCTTATTATGAAGCAATCAGTGGCATATACTAGGGGAGGCCACGGGGAGCCCAGGCCCCCTTCCTCACATTCCAACATGGTAGATAATTTTGGGGGGTAATTTAATTTTCTACCTACAATATTTTATTTAATATATAAATTAAAATTACCCCCCTCCCCACTTTTTATAGTCAATATATGCCTTTGGAAGCAACTCTAATAATAATATTGCTGCTTATTTAGGACCTTTTATTTATTTTAATTAGTTTTTATTATGGAATAGGTTTATTATATATTTACTCTGTAATTATTATATGACAAGTCCGATAAGCTGTTCCTATTTATACAGCTTGAGTGATGAATAAAGATTACTTTACTTTACTTATATAAGAAATAACACAATTACAGTACTTGAAAGACTAAATAATTGATAATATATTTAATATCACCTTTCATAGTTTTTCTTTAAAGCCATGGAGCATACATACACATTTTAAAAAATATCTAGGTATGTATGTATTTCATTTTAAGTACATAGTTACATTATTTCCCGGCAAATTTTTGCGACCTGGTTACAGCTTTGGCAGTGTTTCCCATTAGCTCATGTTTTATAAATTAAAAACATATAAAATATAATATTGGCCTCACTCTAGAAGCGCTG
The DNA here is from genome assembly GCA_019359885.1 of Listronotus oregonensis. Taxonomy (NCBI): domain Eukaryota; kingdom Metazoa; phylum Arthropoda; class Insecta; order Coleoptera; family Curculionidae; genus Listronotus; species Listronotus oregonensis. Next base: position 39,321 of record JAHBCN010002155.1, read on the forward strand.
TGAAATTTACAGGATTAATTGACCTTAAGAACTACACAAACTTATATGAAAGTAAATTGTTGTTTGTATAAGTACTGTTACTTCTAGGGTTGCCAGATTGCCAGGGTGAAAAAACTTGGCAATGATGACGATGGGGTGGAATGATTTTTTTTCTAGTTGAGTTGCAACTAATAAAAAATCCTTATAAAATAACATAAAGATAGATATATTAACATAAATGCACACAAACACAAATTGTCATCAAAAATTTAGACAAACAAATAACAAATGTCATTAACTGATGATAAAACTACATAAACAGATAAACATTTTATATTAAATTATACAAACAAAATCTAAATAAATTCTTAAAGCAAAATAAAAATGTACCTACATGCTATACTTTTAAACATATTTCTCAGATTGTGTTACTGTAGTAAAAAACTATTGCCATTCTTTAAAAGAAGTATTTTGTTACATTCTATGCAGATAAAAAAATTTATCTTGTGCTGAATTTGGAGCATTTGGGGTACCTAGCGTGGAGCATGGCAGCAAGTAGAAAAGCGTGGTAATCATGCCTAAAGCGGGGCATCTGGCAACCCTAGGTATTTTCCTAGTTGTTTTATATCAATGGAGACCTAATGTGAAAAACGTCCTAATTATTGTAAAAGGCTAACTGTTACATTATACCTACCTTATATTCTACTTCTAGACAGTTTTTGTATAAAGAAATAATTTGGGGTACTTAAAATAAATTTATAATTTAAGCCCTGATTTAATTACTGTTTAACCAGATTTTCTTGACGCGGATAAATAACAACCAAGGGAATGTCAAAACGAGTTTTTTTAAAAAATGTATTTAATACAGAAAATTTAATTTTAAAGAACTTAAATTGTTTTTTGTTTGGTTTTTAGTAATTTTAATTTGTATATTTATTTCTGTCAATCGTGTCAATGACGAGTGACAAGTAACAAATTTTTGCGAGGTACCATACCGGTATCACAGCATATCTTCAAAGAGCAGCACGATTTTATGAATTGGGAAAGTATGGTCATTTTCCTCGCGTAGGTTTAGCCCAAGGGTGATAAACCTAACAAGGAGTGCTCGATCCCATTTAAGCCCATATACACCAATTTAAATATCAATTCGTTATTTGTGACGTAATCCGTTTGCCTGTTTGTTTTGTTTACAAGTAATATAAAGTCTTAATTTTTTAAAATATTATACATTACAGTTTTAATAGTAAGTGCATATCCAAAATAGTTTTTAAAAGTTGAATATTTAACAAAAATTAATAAAATAAATCTACCTTCTGGGCAAAATGGGCAAACGAGTGACGTCCAAACATAACCTATATCTGCGGACAAATAGAAAAAATCGAGCACTTCTTGTTAAGTTTACCACCCTTGGGTTTAGCCAACATTTTTCTGGAATATGATCTGTCTCTTTTATTTAAATTGCAATCATTTCGTAAAGATCAAACGCTGTTAGAACAACACCGATACGTCACGGTCTCATAACTGATATGAGACCGTGACGTATCGGTGTTGTTCTAACAGCGTTCGATCTCTATGCGTTTCTCTTGTGTTTTGTGCTTGAAAATACCAAAGACGCCTCCAGGGAAGTGGGAGAGATCGTGTTGCCTGTTACATGGTTATCGCGCAAAAATATGTTTAAGTTTTCGAACAAATCTGACACTGATCTGACATATCGTTTCTAAAGGGCTGGGTTCGATAACTTTTCCCATCTAGTTTTATTTATATTCCATTAGGCGCCCATTTTGTCAGTACATTTAAGGGACGATTTCATGATCTGGTTCGAAATAATAGAAAATTATCTATATATATTGACAAAAAGTCCTAAAGATTTTTTTACGAACAAAGACAAGTAGTAGTAAGTAAAAAAACGACTAAGGGAAGAACCGACAGTTACCAACCAACCTAACTTGATTTTAGCGTGTTCTAAAGTTTAAGATACTTCTTTCGCTGTATCAAGTGGCATTATATTGACACTAAAGAAGTTTAAAAAATAACAAAAAAAATATATTGGGTGCCATATTTTATTGAGTACATTAATTTTTTGTAATAGTGTAAGAATCAAAAATCATACAAAACATTGTACTAAAACCACAAATACAGCGGATTTTTAATTTCCCAAATTTCAATTAAGACTTGAGAAAATGGTTTTCGAACGATCTACAAGAAGCGATTTTCATCCACGTCTTAGGCCCTAACATGGCTGATAACAAAAGTAGGCATATTTAATTAAATAACAAAATACTTAACTTACATATTTTTTAGATATTACTAGCAAGATGGAAAAACGACTTTCAATTTATTAAAGGTACTATAAAATCCTGTTTTTGTGTACGAGTTATAAAGCAAAACAGCCGCCAAATTGTTCTATTGACTAAGCTCCCTACAAGGCTGTCATTGCTTATTTGTCCAATAGATTAAGGCTGCCTATGGCGTCAAATCCAAGGTCGATACCTCGTCTGGCACTTAACCGTTAGCTATCATCCAAACATTAATCAAAATTTTCAATTCTTTGTCACAGGCACCTTAAGACTAGTGATGTAAATTTCCGTATCCTTTTGATATTCGGATTATACGTATTCGGAATCAAGAGAGATTCGGATTCAATATGTGAATACGTATCCATAAGAAGTCCTTATAACATAGGCAACCGTAAATATAGAGCGCGGAGTCGCGCACAGCTGATACTGGACGGCGGCGGGCGAATAGAGGAAAGGATACGAATTCAAAGACAGTTGCAAGTAATCAACAGGGTTGGCGCAGCTGCTTCAAATTCCGCTTTATGTTACAAAAAAATTTCTCTATTTTCGCTATGCCTATCAAAATGTTTGTTCTGTTAAAAAAATATATAAAATAAACTAAACGGCGATGAGGTAAATAATAGGTTACGGTTAAAAATATATAACAGTATACTTAATTTTATTATGTTATTAATAGTTATAGCAAGGCAACATAGAAACAAATATTCGTTTCAACATAGGAACAAAGAATATAAAACAACAGCTCTGCAAGTCAAATGTAAAAAATATAACTTTCTGAGGTAACCTCTTTTTCCTTCCCTGCATTTTAATTTATAAGTTTTTGAATTTTTTAAAATGGGTTACGTTAAACTCGAAAGGTAAACAATACTGTTTTTTGCTTGAAGGTCAAGTCTTATTAAAAGTAACGCGGATAAAGTTGATTCTATTTTTTTTTGTTTTATTATCTAGCATATAAAAGAAAGTTCGCGCAACATTTACGTTTCCCCTGAGGGAGTGACGAAATTATTAGCGCTTATTTTTTCGCATTAAAAAATAAGTATTTATTTAAAAAAAAAAAGTTTTTTACGTATGTCAAAGTGCTTTAATTAAGGGCAGCGCCATCCGGGGACAAAAAAGGAAAAATCTTTTTAAGACAGCTCGTAACGATTACGGATCCGATCGCATATTGAGCCCGCGTCGATGCCGTTCAACCGGCAGTTGAAAGAATTCCCTCCGCTCCCGTTTCGATACCGAATGGTATTTTGAATTTACGGACTGATTCCGGAATATACGGATCCGTTTAATATTCGGATTCAACGAAATTTTGGATACGTATTCTTACATCACTACTTAAGACCCTCGTAGGCGTTACAAAATATATGATGTTGCTAAGAGACCATTCTTCCACGTGTACAAGGAAAATGGGCGTTAAGGATTACCCATAGATAACCTAACTTGGATTACCTCACAACACAGAAATCACTCATGTATAGCTAAAAGACTGGAGGTTGTTGCACTTTGGTCCCAGAGCAATAAAACAGGATTCTTGGCACCCACTGTTTCAAAAGCTTTGTAACTTGCAAATATGGAGGGTAAAGGAAAGGAGAAATATCTTTAACATGACAAACTGTCCGTCAAATTGGTGGTGCTACTGTAACAACAGGGTAAATTTCCCACGTGACAGTCCGGGGCGGTTTTATTTGTGTGTTCCTGTGTCTTGGTTTAGTTTCCATATATGCAGGGGGCAACCAGGGGGCACTCGGGCACGTGCCCCCAGAGCTCAAAGGGTTTAAACCCTTTAGCTGTATATCATATTTTAAATTATATGTATTTTACTGAGTATTCTGCAAATAGAAATAAAATTTATTAAAAATACGGCCTGATGTCCATATAGAAGGTCTGCCGCTCGGCTAATGAGATCGGGATTCACGAGAAGATCCGATGCAATGGAGAAGAGAAGGACAAGTCACAAGTTGTTCACGCGTCATCGGTCTTGTCAGGGGTTGTCAGATTACACGATTAATCTTTAATTACACGATTTCAGCCCTTTTTTACACGATTACATGAATGAAGTACCAAATCTTACGATTTTTCACGAAAAAGTAATCACTTTTCATTAAATCTTCAATTTTCAAGTTTATTAATAAAATAATTATCGACTTCGCCACTCAGTCATCGAGAAATTTTAAAATTTTTTGGATCCCATGTGTGTGAAACCCAAAAGAAAAAAAACAATTTCTGACATAGATAGATCTTTTTTTCAAATTTAGTTCATCCTAAAGAAATGCAGGATCTGGATAATGAAGGGGGTTTTTTAAAAAAATTATCCTCTGGAAGCCATTCAAAATGATATTTCAACATTTTGGAAGGATATTGCCCATGTGAAAATAGGAGTTTCCCCAAAAATTTACAATTTTAACTAAATTTGTTTTTGAAGTTCTTTGTTTGCCTCATTCGAGTGCTGCTGTAGAAAGGGTTTTTCCCCAAATCAACCAAATTTAAAAAAACATTTTCCCGCAATAAATTTAAAACAAAAACAATAAAATTTTTATTTTGTACACAAAAAGTTTTATGGAAAATAAAACATGTCATGATTTTAATTTAAATAAAAAGATGATTTAAAAAATTGGCATAGTAAGTTATTGTTTTTTAGACGAAGACCCCGGATTCTGAGTCTTCGTAAAAATAAGATATGTTCTGTATTTTTTTTAATTGTTGTTTTGAAAGAAGAATATGATGTTTTTTTTTATTAAAATAAATAAGATGTGTTAGTGTCTTCCGTTTTTTATTATTTTTTGGGTTTTTTTTTTATTATTTTAAAGTAATATTAACGCTGTTTCTAATTTTACACGATTTTTGGAACCCGAGTTTCACGATTTTCTGTGCACTTCATCTGGCAACATTGGGTCTTCTGTCCGTGTAAGATAATTGTCCGGTAGTAGGACAGGCTGTTCCCGTGTTTAAAGGGCTTTTAGCAGCAAGGACGCATTTGTGACTTAAAAATTTGGTTTTGCCCCAGGGTTTTACCTATTAAAGGTTGTGATAGCATTTTAATTGAGTTGAGTTCGTGAGTTCACGTAAGTATAAGATATTTTAAATTTTATTGTAGTGCAGTCATTTTATAGCTTTGCATTATACATAGTTATACACAGTTTAAATAGTAGAAAATAGATGCAATAATTTGGATAGAGTTTTCTAAAAAGATTTTTGCCGCCAGAGCATCTTGAAAAAAACGCACAATTTTCGGACTTAGTCCAGTTTTTTGCTGATTATTATCTCTTAAAGCATGCAGACAGAAAGAGTTATGCTTTCCTGTGTTAAAGTAGACTGGCTTTTTAAGTATGGAGAATATATTTAATTTGGGCACCATTTTTTTGATGATGGAAGAGAAACTGCCACCCCAAAAAAAAAAGACTCAGTTTTATTTACATGGCTTAAGCTTAACCTGATAAGAACACAGATGAGACACAATCGAGTACTAGCAAGACAAGGAAATTAAATGCAAAACCGAGGGTTTTTAAAATAATGACCCACAAAGAATCGCTAGTACTTCTACTTCTACTTTACAAAATGTCAATATGGTAAGGTTTTTTTGTTAATTTTATATGGACATCTAGACACTTTGATTTTTGGGAGCTAATCAGCAAGGAAGGACGCACATAACACATAATATATCCCTTTTTCCCACTTTAAAACTTGATCATATTTAAAACTACTTGTTTTGTTTTTTTACAGGAAGCAACACCAATAAAACCAAAGGAAAGGGGGTTTTCATTAACGCCAACGACATTGGCAATTTTGTGGGCAAGAATTTCTTAGAAGATAGGAGAAAAATTTTAAATCCTGGAAAACTTATGGCACCACCTATAGAATTTCAATTTCCGTTAACGCAGATCGGAAACAAAAGCGGAAGTTCAATCCTGCTTGGTTTCAGAAATACTGGCCTCCTATTCCCAACATTGATGATGGAGTGTACTGCAAATACTGTGTCCTTTTTGCCAAGAAACTTGTGGGCCACACAGGCAGTCAACCCGAGGCGTTTTATGTACAGAACCGTTTAGAAATTGGAAGAATGGGATGAAAAATTTGAAAACCACCAAAATACTTTATATCATAAAAAAAATTTAATATTCGTTGCAGATAATTTAAAAGCTGTTTTTGGAAAATCCCGTCGTTCAATGAAAATATATTAAATCAGGAAGTTTCTTGCAATCTCTCGAAAAACGAAAAAGTTGACACCAATAATAAAAACTATAATTTTTTGTGGTCAAAACAATTTACCATTACGTGGACACAGGGATTCTGGTAGACTAAATGTTAACGAAACTTTTGAAGAACAGCAACAGAAAAAAGGCATAGGGCTCTTTAAAAATTGTTATTATTTAGAATAGATTCGGGTGACGAATCTTTGAGAAATCATCTTGATACCGCAGGTAATAATGCAACTTATTTTTAAACCCAATCATACAAAATGAAATTATAGAATCCTGTAATCATATTTTATTTTAAAAAGATAGTCAAAGAAGTCAACAAGCCAAAGCTTTCGCGTTGCTTGCAGATGAGACTGCTGATGTTTCTAATACAGAACAATTATCTGTTTGTGTTAGATATGTTAAAGAAAATATTCTTATTGAACATTTTATTCAGTTTATCCCAATAGAAAATGCATCTGCATCAAACATTTCACAAAACATAATTTCCTTCCTAGCATCAGAGGAGTTGAATTGAAATATATGTGCGGTCAGATATGATGGGGCGCCCCCCATGGCAGGAAAAATATCCGGAGTACAAGCCAGAATCAAGGAACTATACCCCGCTGCCATTTATGACATTTGCAAGTCTTTCCCCTAAATCTAGGGTTTCAAAGTCATGTGAAATTGTTGATGTAAGAAATACTCTAGAATAATTGAAAAGTGTTATTTTTTTTATGAACACTCCAAAGAGACAGGGCAGTATTCACAAAATATATTGATCAGGAAGAACAGCAAGAAAAAACGGACAAAACTAAAGCAGATGTGCCCTACTCGATGGGTAGAAAAGCATGAGTCAGTGTCTGTTTTTGTAGAGCTGTATCGGGCACTAATCCATTCGTTGGAGGAAATCGCTCAATGGAAGGATGCAGTAAGTGCCAGTGAAGCTCGCACACTTTTCGACTCAATTTCTAATCCACTTTTCTTTAAAACTGTTTTTGTAGAAAATTTTCAGTTATACTAATTTATGCAAGTTATTGCAGTCGCCTAATATAGTTTTTTTTATGCGAGGCAATTAATCTGACAGAAAATGTGTTGCCAATAAAGGTGTTGGGGGAAACCCTGACGAAGAATTTGGAAGCTCTTTAACAAAGCTAAAAGTGTTGCGGGGAAGTATTTGGAGGAAGTCGATATTTCAATGCCTCGTACAGTAGGAAGACAAGTCCACCGAGCTAACATAAGGGCAAATAATGAAAGGGATTATTTCAAAATTAATATTTTTCTACCTTATTTTGATTATTATATAGAAACCCCTTCAAAAAAGGGTTTTACAAATCATAAAAATATTATTGAATCTTTTGTAAATTGTCTTTTAAGACAGAGCAGTAATTTTGGGAAATGAATTTTTGAAAGGGTAATTCTACATAGAAAAGAATTTTTTTTGAAAACAGTGATGCAATTCTAGTAGCTAAGTAAAATTATGGCAAAGGAAATTTTCCCAGATAATGTTTTCAAAATGCCATCGATGCGTTGTTCCTGCAACGAAACAATTTTCCCAAATATCAAAAAACTTTAAAAATTTTTGTCACTCTTCCAGTGACAAGTTGCACAAACGAAAGATCTTTTCACCCTCCGGGAGGCTTTCTAACTTATTTAAGAAGTACGGCAGGTTCTTTAAACGTCTTAACGGCCTAGCACTATTGAATATCCATCCTGATATTATAGTTTCCCCCCACGGGTATTAAACGATATGGCTCAAGCTAAAGAAGGCTAAATATAAACATTTAAATTTTATTTTTTCTAAATTTTGTGTTCCCCGTAAATTAATTGTACTACTGTTTTTTTTTATTTTTCTGTCACTTTTGTAATAAAAAACATTTAACTCAGCAGTTCTTTGATTTATACATCCTATGATTTCTAGTTGGACTGGTAATGATATATTACAGTTTATTGTAAATAGTTTTTTAAAACAACTTTTTACATCGTGCATTGTTTTTTTTTTTTTAAACTACTACTTATTAACAAAACAAGCCGAAGTTCCCTTCAGTTGAGTACGTGTGCCCCCCCCAGAATTTTTTCCTAGATACGCCCCTGCATATATGTGAGAAGTTTTTGCTGTTTATAGATATTTTATAATTTTAAACAATAATGAGAAAGTTTTTAATTCCAGGTTGTAAACTTTTGGGTATTTTAAAGGAGAATTTGGGTAAAATTACATTTTACAGGTACATATTAAATTATTATTTTATTAAATTATGTTACATGCTATTTAAAATGAAAATTTGTTAAATAATTTGATTTTTTTAAAAGTATTTTACAAGTAACCACTCATACTATTTACAAACCTCCACGTTTTTTCACAGAAGTTATTCATTTTTTTTCCCTAATTTCCTCACTCGACAAACTTTAATTTGGGTGTTTTTCAATTACGGCATAGGAGCGCATTACACAGCAAAATGATCAGCATGGGAGTCTACCACTCTACAAAGTGACACTGACTTTAACTAGTCACGAAATCAACAAATATTCAACCTCAGAGCTCATCTACGGACGGCTCGGCGACATTTACGGACTGCCTTCCAGCTGACCGGGGTAAAACCAGTATATTATTTAATAAATCAACGTAAAATAATAACTAAACGCACGATGCACGGCGCAAACGGGTCCGCCAACGGACTTGTTCACCACCAGGTTCGGAACGCTGCAGAATCCTAACGGTAGGAGTGCCGTTAGATCTGTTTGCATTAAATGAAAGCATAAAGAGTGGAGGGGTTCGGTCTTTTTGATCTTTTTTATGATTATTTTTTCTTAATTACTATACATGTATTCTATTAAATATAATAATTTTATTGCCAAAAACCATTTTTACAATTTACAAGCATTTACGTTAGTATTTGTAAATACCCAAAACACTATAGAATAGGGTGGCATTGTGTAAGTATTACTTTTTGCGATGACCTTTGGTTGTATGGTTGGTAACTCGTAGTCAGGCGTAAGATTTAGTACTTCTCCATTTACTTGAACGTACCTAAAAAATGCAATTTACATGTAAATATGATAAATTATTTGGGAATTAAATTCTAGGTGACATCGCTTTTAACGAGGCGTCACCTATAATAAGGGTCTAAGAAGATCCTATGCTTTGTTTGCCTTTTTTGTTTATTTGCAACAACCATATTGCATTATAAATACTTACAAAGCTATGATCGATTGAAGCTTTTTTTTTTCGTATATTTACAAAATGATACAGACTTTTCTGAGAGGGGGCATATCTCGATTCTTGTTATACACGACTGGCAAATCAATTTCTTGCATGCAGAGATTTTCATTGCGATAAAAGGAGATGTCTAGCGGCCCAACAAGAGGGGAATACCGCGGGCAGGGCATTTGGTCGGTTTGGCAGACGCCACTCGGCAGTATCAGCCGGACCCCGGACGTTAAAGAAGTAATTGTCAATTGCATTTTTTGAAGTTTTTTTTATAATATTTTCGTTTTTATGTGGACATGGTAATCACTGTTGTATTTAATATAACTGTAATAAAAAGGTGATAAATTTTGTGTAATGAAATTAGTAATGTCGAATATGTTTGCCCTTAACTCAACTAAATTTACAGCCCCTCTCATGTGGGTACCTGTAAATAAGTTGAGTTAATTGTCCTCACAAAAAAAGTCAAGTCTATCACTTTAAGTGATGCAGAAATTTAGCTGGACGCTTGTACTGCATCCCCCTGCATGCCTCAGCCAACAATATGCTAACGAATTGCCTTCGTCCGTCATCGTGGAACAGAGGAAATTGTTGTCGTTCTCTTTTCAATCTGGGGCCATACCATATGTATCCTAGTATATTGCATTAAAATTGGCATGCAAGCTTTTGCCTTGCCAATCGTATATACATCATTAATAAGGGTTTTCAGCAAAAACATGCCTGCCACGTCGTACATCCAACAACTTTTATTTTATTATAAAAATGTCCTTCGTATCTGATCTGATGTGTCTAAATTTGGGAATCTTAAGTCTTTTTTATTTAACTATACTGTTATAAGCATATTTAAAGGGTGTCTTTTTGTATGTGTAAAGGTGTTCAGTTAGTGAGGCTGCCACTTGAAAAGGCCGCGCGCAGCATACTTAATCTGGTTCGACCAATCTCATTGGTTCGACTACGGCAGTATTCGTTGTTTGGTATCCACTTTCTGCGGCAACAATAACGAACACGTCTCGCTGAATGGATACTAACCTTGAGACGTGGAAGGACAGTGAGTCGTGTAAAGTACCATTCGTAATTATTTTATACTTACTGAGAATAAAGTGAACCATCTGAGGTCAACTCATACACATAAACATCGTTATCAGATTCTAGTTCGGTAAGGTTAAAGGAACTGGCTGTGCTATCGACATTAAGTCCAAACACTGAAAAGGGTTATATATAGTGTAAATAAAATAATATGATTTACTTTTAGATAAGTTTGTTGTATTAAAAAATATATTTAAAGATATCGGGTATAAGATTATACTGTTTAATATTGGCACCAATTACAATGCGCACAATATCTAAGGTATTAAAAAATGTTATTTGGTTGAATAACTAACTAGCATCTATGATTCTTTATAGCGTCTTGTTAATTCTAATAAAACAATTTCTTTTAATAATACAGATAAATCTTTTTTTTTTTCGATGTATTATGATGATGATGATCTCTATGAAGAACATATGTGTTCTAAGACCTTAAAAAACAATCGATTAAATTGTACCTAAATACATTATATTTTCTTACCCACTACTGCAGCAGACATATTCTTGGCACAGTGAGCATAAAGTCTTGTCTTTGAGGTTTCTGTTGCATCATTTTTCATGGATATTACGTTAGAACCAACTAGTTTTTTGTGGAAGACACTTATCCACCAGTCCTTAAAATTAAACATATATTCGTTTAACGTATAATTATGTTGTAGGCAACTGTAGCTATAATCTGTCACTGACATTTGAACCAATTTGTTTTTTGTTTAGTCGTTTTTCCTAAACGAAAATAAAGAAATGTCAGTTTTTATGTAATTAGTAAAGAATTAAGCAAGTGTGTTTTTAGACCTAAAACTTTGAAAATTGAGCACTCTGCTGGCAGTAAACCTTATTGGTCCTTTGCAAAAAACATTAGTTAAAGATCTGTAATACTTCTTTTTTAATTCTATTTTTAAAGTCAAAATGATTTCTACGACTAGGAAAAATGCACAATTATTTTAGAGTTATTTGTTGTCATTGATTCTCTTGTTAATTTGATTGTTTAAAATTTTATTTAAAGTCTGGATGAACTTCATTCTTTCTTTCCCTAATATCGAGGAGTATGCTGGACTTCTTTACAAGCGGCAATCCTACATCTTTCACTTTTGCGCTTAATCCCCGTTGTTAATTGACGTCTATCACCATCTGCTAATGAAAATGGCCACTATTAGACTTCCATCAGTGGTAGCTTAAACCAACAACTTTATTTTTATAATAGCGATCCTCTCTTTTCCCCGATTTATTCCATACATATTTTGCTGACGGTTATATCTTTCACTATAACGCTTATTTTTTTTAACCGCGGTGTCGCTAAGCATAATTTAAAAACAAGCACAGGGTAATACAGATCTCTTTTACAAAACCTTCAGTTAATATTTAATTGGGGCACAAGCAGTCTTGTGAAACTGAATACTTGAAAAACATAGTCATGTTTGCTGTCGTGAAAAAGTCTACCAGATTTTATCCCCTACACATGAGTGACCAAGTTCTGCAAATAATTATTTAGTAGGCGTTACTTTAAGAATAACTGGCATACATAGATAATATCCATAGCCACAGCTGCTTCCAGAAAGCTTTAGTTTCCTTTTGGAACTTAAAAGTGCTCCTCGCCTTTTCACCCTTACACTATGTTGTATTAACTTTATACTGATTTGACTCAAGTTTCGCTTGGGAATGCCGACAATCTCTTAACCAACTGTCCACAAGCAACAGAGTTACCCTAATGTGGGTGCACGGACAAGGCAATGAAATTGCCGACCAACTAGCCAAAGTGGGCGCACAGGCCCCGTTTTACCAACCGGATCTTTTTTGCGGCACAACTAGAGGTCACCTACTAGAAGAACTCAGCGATTGGGAAAAGAGGCAAAAAAGAGACTCACGGTAATATTGCTTCAGGCCAAAGACAGGAAAAGAGATTCATCTCACAATCACCTAAGTATACCAAGAAGCTATTAGAACTACAAAAAAAAACGAACTCATTATAGTCACCAACTTCCTGACAGGACACGTCTCTCTGAGGTATCACCTTAAAAAGAGGGGAAAGACTGACAATGAACGCTGCAGGTTTTGTGACAGATCGAGCGAAACCGAGAAACATATACTATGCGAATACATGGAATTAACACACCAAAGACTTAAATATCTAAAAGGAGCATTTTTTACTTCAGACGATTTAAAGAAACTTTACCCTCGATACATCTCCAACTTCGCAAAAACTTTGGGAATTGAGGGGATTAACTAATGCAGGGTATCCATAGAAGATCTTCCTTGGCCGAAGAGAGAGTCGTACTCAGTTGAGCCGAGCGACCCCATTCACTGCAATACAATACAATATATGTATTTCAGATCGAAACATCTCGACCTACAGTGACCATTTTTAATTCCAGTAACTCTCGAATAGCCAAAACTGAACTTTCAACAGGGCTTTAAGCATGGCAGCTTAGTTTAAAAAAATAAAATTTTAAAGAATACCCCTAAATGAATTTTCCTGCATCATAGATCAAAATAAAAAGTTTATATATCCTTTCTTTACAGTCCTACAAAATAAGAAGTAGAATATAACTTATTCGTATGAAATCATCGAAACATTGAAAAAATAATTAGAAAATTATTGGCTTTTAAAAGAGAACGATAAGCGCAGTATTGATTATGACAGTACATATCTCAAGTATGTTTTTGCACGAATTTCAAAGTAAATGGAATTCTAAATCTCTACAAAACATTTTAAGCAGCGTTACGTGCCCGATCTTTTTTTTAACTAGTGTTGTAAGTTCTTGTACTCTGAATTTCATCTATTCAATTCGATTCCACATATTTATTTTAATCGATATCAATACTAATGTATTAAAGAGCCCTTATTGGGTACACGCCAAAAGAAAGTTTATACAATGGGACCGCTTCGGTCCTGGCCCCAGGTTATATAGAGACTAAGCCTCCTGAGTCCTATGATCGCATATATGTGTGTGTTATCTATAGTGTTTTCTTTAATATTCCAAAAAAATGTACACATGGACTCCTTGGATGAAAAAACGAAAAAAGTTCGTATAAACGTATGTCCTAAACTTCTTCAACTTTTAACTGCAGGGCGGTAAGGTTTTAAGAAAAAAAATTAAAAAACTTAATTTTATAAATTTGGATAAGCATAGTTGCATGACATTTGGGATACATGTTTTTCCAGGCTTTCCTATAATAATATGTGTAATTTTCTCCTACTCAAGGAAAGGGTTGCAATCTGCAATCCTCAATGGTTTTTTACCAGTAAAAATGCAATCACCTAACATTTTTCAGTGCAAAACGCTATAAAAACTAAAGTTACGGTCTATTGTGGCTCTTGGGAACCACAATAGACCGATCGGTCTCGGTGGAAGGGTGTTATACCCACTCACTTTAAACCTACCTACCTACCTATGATCGCATAAAACAGAAAAAAGGAAAACCCCAAAATATCTAAATTATAATTATCTCAATTCATTAATCACAATTTCTGCCACTGTTTTCAAAGTAAAGTAAAATAAGAACTTTACTGAAAATTAGATAGCAATTTAAATTAATATTTTTAAAATGTTGATAAAAATTATAGTGTTATTCTGAGGTTATACAGTATGTCCCACGTTGGAACCATATGGAAAACTTTTTTATTATTAATTTTAGGAAAAAAAGATATTCTTAATAAAAAGTTCTGCTTGTTCTTAAACCTAAAATACAATCATCAGATATTAATTTTTTTAGCCGTATACGCGGTGTGTCAAAAAATATTAATTTTACTTAAGAGTAAAGTACCTTTATTTTTGACAATATCGAAAATTTTTATTAAATAAAGTTGATCAGAACTAAAAACTACGTTCAAATATAAAATTACATACATTTACATTGAAAAAATAAGTTTTGTTATTTTTTACTAATCTTTTTTTTAATGAAAATTTTTCTTATGATTAAGAAACACATGATAACATATCGTTTCTAAATGTTTTCTAACAATTTTTCAATTTAAACACGTAATATAATGCATGTGCATTTATTTTGCAAATAGGAACATACATAACTCGTGTAACTAACAATACTAATACTGGAAATAAATAGATATTTATTTTTCCCTCATTCTACTAATGTCTCGATATATCCATCTTCTCGTTCAATACATTTAATCATTCTATTAGCAAATTCACGTAACACATTCCTTATCATTTGTGTAGAAATTTCCTGGCATGTTTCTAAAATTATTCTCTCCAAATGGTTAACATCTTGAAACGGCGCTTTCTTGTAAACATTTTGTTTTAAGTAACCCCATAAGAAGTAATCAAGGGGGGTTAGGTCAGGGGATCTAGCGGGCCAAAAAATATCAGAATATCTGTGAATAAGTTTTCCATGGAACAAATGTTCAAGGTATTCCCTAACATTCAATGTACTGTGGCATGTGGCACCGCCTTGTTGGAAATAAATACATTGACGTTCTTGTAAGGGTAGTTTGTCCATGAAATCATTGATATGAGTTTGTAAAAACTGTAAATAACGTTCGGCTTGGTGGAAAAAAAAGGTCCTATTAACCTGTTCTTATAAATGCCACACCACACGTTCATCTTAAATGAATATTGGTCACGAGACTTAATACTAAAATTCGGATTATTGTCAGACCACCAGCGACAATGTTGTGACGAGACCGTTCCATTTGATGAAAACGTTGCTTCATCGGAAAAAATTATATGCCTCGTAAAAAAAGGGTCCTCGTTAACTCCTCTTGGACGAGGCAGGCAAAATCAAAGCGCCTATCAAAATCACTTTCTTTCAATGTGTAAATGATTTTTGGTCTAAATGGCTTGTATTTATTTAGTTTCAAAATTCTTGCCAATGTATTTTTACTTACATTTCGTTGCATCAACGATTTCCTTTTGCGCAATGAGAGTTTTGGATTTTCTCTATCACAGACATCATTACTTCAAACTGCGTATTCTCATCGGCAACCATCAGCTTTTGGCGTTTACCATTAATTTTTATACTTCCAGTACTCTTAAATTTATTTTCTATTTTCGTAACAGTGGAATGATAAATACTTTTATTGGGATGTCTATTATTAAAAATAATAGCTGCTCCTCTATGTGTTTTAAAATTTTCTCCCACAATCAAAACAATTTCAATTTTCTCTTCATTACTTCATGTTGGTGGCATTTCTAATAAATTTTATAAATACTTTCCAACAAATTTGTCTACATACGACACGTTTTGAAAATCACTGTCAAACATTTTGACGGTCGCTGTCAAACATTTCTTGCCCTCAACAATTCAATTCCATGTCAGAACATCCTAGATTACATGTTACTAAACTTGTATTGATATTGAAGACAAAAATGAAAAATTTTTTTTCAATGTAAATGTATGTAATTTTATATTTGAACGTAGTTTTTAGTTCTGATCAACTTTTCTTAATAAAAATTTTCGATATTGCCAAAAATAAAGGTACTTTACTCTTGAGTAAAATTTATATTTTTTGACACACCGCGTATACGACTGAAAAAATTTAATATCTGATGATTGTATTTTAGGTTTTAGAACAAGCAGAACTTTTTATTAAGAATAACTTTTTTTCCTTAAATTAACAATAAAAAAGTTTTCCATATGGTTCCAACTTATTGGTGGACATACTGTATTTTTGAAGAATTATTTATGACATACAACACATTACAGTAGATACAAAAACCTAAAAATATCAAAATATATCAAAATTTCTTTTCAAACCTAAAATTTAAATATACTTACGGGATTAGGACTATAACTGTCGTTCAGTAAAGCATAGTAATCGTGAAATATGGTTTGCCTTATAATCACATCCATTCCCAGTTTGGCACCCAGACCTAACTTATCTAACCAAAGAAAAGTGGCAAGAAACCTATCTGACATACCTGCGGCCCCTCCTGAATAGGCTGTTGATGTTTCACCTGAATATAGTTTAAAAATTAAGTGATCAGTTGTATTTCCAAAATAATTAATTTAGTAATAATTTCATCAAAGGTTCGAAAATATCAAGTCTAGGGTTGCCATATTCTAAAATACAATAGCCGGACTTGTCGCTTTAGTAGGCTGGACATTTATTTGGCCCTAAAGGCCGGACATTATCTTCTTTAACAGCCAAACATAGCTTTTATAAAGCCGAACATAACTTTAATAATAAAAAAAACTTTGTTACATATTACATTTTTTTATTAATCATAGTTTCTATTGCAATATTGACCAATTATAGCTAAAAACTAATAAACACTAATCAGTCTTATCCCTATCACATTTTAGTATATAATTTAGTATTATGTATGACAGTAAAATTAATAAGTAAGTGAAAAAATTCAGTCTTCTGTAGCCTTTACCTATATAAAACAAAAAAACAAACAAAAAACAACATTCGTCTGGGTATAAAACTAAAAGATTAAAATTAAAAAGCTATATTCTTTTTGGTAATTGAATTATAAAGTAATAACCAGTGGCGGCTCGTGGGTTAAAAAATAAGGGGTTTACAATTCTAATGGTTCTTTAAAAAAATAAATAAATAACCACAAGAAACTTAATGTACATAAATAGACATACAAAAACTGTAATAAAAATCATACAAGTAGCTACATATGTTACACATATAACCAAAATAACAAATTATACTTCAATAAATCGTAAATCAGCCTGCGAGATAAATAAAGGTTTGCACTGGAACTGAAACCGCATGCCGCTTATGAGACTAAATTCAGCGCCCAATGCCAAGATAGGCAACTCCATATACTTAGCGTACTCGTAATGAATCCAATTGGGTTTGCATTTTGATTGCAACCATCGCATCGGCATCGGCTTCTAGGATGCGACGCGAGGCGAGATTAAGTTAATGATATTTTAGCGAAAGCAGTCAAGTTTTTTTATAATTTGGCTGTTATTTCGAGATAACATTAATAAAAAAATAAATACAGATGTTCGAATAAATTTTTAAAAAATCTGTAACTATGTAATGATTAATATATATATTTTTAAAATTTTATTTTAAACCTTTTTTGGGGGTTGCGCAAACCTGCAAACCTAAGGAGGAGCCGCCACTGGTAATAACAACGATTTATATTATTCTTGCATATCGATCACTGATAATATCAAATTTGTCTTAAATAAAAAAAAAATGATAATAGGTATAGGCTTTTTCACCTACTTTATATCGTAAAATTCTGCACGTGTGAATTTTAAATAACATAATATAAATATCATCTTTGTAAATGTTCTCTTTGCAATTTATTGCGTTTCTTTGTCCTCTAAGCATTTATCAAAGAGAAAAATCTTTCAACGTTGCCCAAAAAGCCTAGCGAAAGCCGGACAGGCAGGGCATATAAATATTTGACAGGACACGACTAAAAGCCTAAAATATCCGGCTAAAGCAGGACAGATGGCAACCCTAATCATTATTATTATTATTTTGGGGTCAAACATAGATACTATGTTTGAAACCCACCACTCCACTGTTTATTTTTAAGCAGATGTAAACATTAAGAGCCGTATTGTCAAATAGCTAAAATAATAAAAAGTATTTAAAAAAGAACTTATAGTTTCGTCGGGGTATATCCTCCCGTTTGCCGACCAATTACAAACTTTTTATTAGTTCTAGGCGTAATTCGAGTATGGCCAAATACACGCCGGCTGCATCTCAGTAAATGTTTATCGCACAACGTTGAGGAAAAAATATTTTTAGTAAAAGTGTTTAAAAAAATTAATTAAAGGTTTTGTAAAAATATATAATTTATGTCATATAATATTTTTTGTAGCTTTTATAGTTTTTGAGATATTGACGTATAAAATTTTCTTTGGCCTAAATTTTAGGTAAGAAACAAGATATCGAGATACGGTTTTTGCGAGCTTGTTTAGGTATTATTTAGCTACTTTTTCATAAAAAAAATTATACCAATGCATTTAATTTTTCTGAGAAAATTAACCATTTCTGTCGTTTTTAAGATTTATAGCACAGGGTGTGTTTTACGGACCTTTGAATACCCCCCACCACTTTATTTTTAGAGATATAGCAAAAATTATCAAACACAAAGGTTCAGATTATCCTCGACTTTAGAGGTATTTTTTTGTTAGGTTAATATAGCAAAATTCACAGAAACAGCACTTTTTTAGATTCAAGATTGCAGAAACTTGAAAATAATTTTCACCTATTTCTCTTAACTCACTTTCATTAAAAGTATTTTTTTCCCAACGCTGTGCGATAAACATTTTCTAAGATACAGCAGGCTTCCTTTCTTATTTGGAAACCCGTAAATACTATCCGACGATAATTTGTAACCATTTAATTTTCACTATTTTTTTCAGCTTTATTTAATTCTTTACTAGTAGCAAGTTTTGGTGGTGCATCATTTTTGAAAATAACAAAGAAAATATACTCGAATAGATGGTCATTAAAGCTTTTGATACGTTAATGTTGTAAAGCGAAAAAATTCGGTACCCCTGACGAAAAAACGTGCGACTTTAATGCTGTCGCGACTATTAACATCGAAAGCGGCTTTCGTGTGTCGGTAAACGAAGTTTTACAGTCGCGTTTTCGCTGAGCCGCGGAACCGTTTAATTTTCGGATACGGAAACTTCACATGCAGTAAAAGTCTTGGGGTATCAAAAATATACTATTGTAGTTATCTTATCCGTAAGTAGTATTATTTTGTTACTAGTCATTTTAAAAAAAAGAATAATTTTTATTGCTTTAGTTGCTTTCACAGGAATTATACACCACTACATTTAACGTATTTAATAGTTAATTAATTAAAAAGGACACCAAGGTGATGAATTTTTGAAAACAAAATGTGTGATAAAGTAAAAAAAAATATTAAATACCTGTTCAAAAATTCAAAAATTCTTGGATTTAGCGGCAAAGGGTACTAAATGTAAAGAAAATAATTTCGCAGAAGAGGATTCGGTAAAATCTCGTATATATTTTATTTGTTCAAATTTTAAGAGAATATAAACATTAATATATGTCAAACATTATTTTATGATTTATCCTCGGAGATAGTCCTAATAAGCAAATCGATAAAAGCCGAATTTTCACCGGTAACATTAATTTTTAAATGGGTTGTATAAAAACCTGTGGTTTGGTGTTCTAATTCACGCAAGTAAATTTTTAAAACTTTAAGTGGTTTTTGTAGCATATAGGGCCCAATTGTTAAATTTAAAGATTTAATAAAATAATATAGGTAAAAAATTAAAATATTTTCCATTTTTTGTTAAATTTGGCCTGCCCCCTCTCCCGTCCCCCAAGCATACACCACTGATAAAAATAAAATTCTGTATTCCATATGCCTGAAATCTAAATATTGTAAAGTACCAGAACAATTAAAATAGTGCTAATGAGGTTTTTAATTTTGCAACCTACAGTGTAGTTCTTGTTTATGTGTAATCAGCGCAAGGGCGGATTAGTCCACCTGGACACTGGAAAAATCGGTGTCCGAGTGGACTGCTCCATAATATTTCATAGACTAAAAAAAATTATTCTGGCCTGCTTCAGACATATTTTCGCACCGTTTTGACTGTCCCAATCCACCCCTGAATCAGTGCCAACAAAAATACCCCAAAAATAAAGTTAAACCCAATTATGTCTAATAAACAATGACAATAATAATTTCTAATGCACTAATCAAAGAGCCAATTAATAAATTATTAATAAGTTATTTTGAATTAAATTAAGGATCTATGTTCAGCTGATCGGTGTCATCTGGATGTCGTCAAATGTTAAGGATAGTTCTTATAACGGAAATAAAACTTTACTGTCGTTGCCCAATTTTTATCATTTATTTTTGTATTTTATGGTACATTTAGACAATGCGATAGAGTTACAAGAAAACTGTAGCTCCCGTCAACCAAGCGGAGTTTGACTTTAACGGGAAATCCTTAGTACTTAACTTTGCATATTATTTTTTGACATAAATTTAGTGATTACCCTATAAAGTCTTGCGGCCTATGCACTTATAACTTGCATGGGTTATTGTTATATGTTAAGGCGTGTTGTTGAATTCATCAGATGGTTTAGCGCTGAAATATATCGTGACGTCACACTAGATTACCGCTAGTTTTATCCTTGTTCATATACTACTAAAACAACGGCCATCTTTCTTTAGCGCTTTTCCATCAATTAATTTAAAAACGGATTAATGAAACAGCGATTAGTGCGCACGATTCATCGATGAATTTAACAACACGCCTTTAACATTGGAGCAGCATTAAGCCGCGTTTACACCAAAGTCTTCCACTAAGTTTTCCACAAGTTGCGGCAATTTGTTGTTTTTTCACAAAATACAGCAACTTTTTCTATCTTCTACTTGTCGAGAGACAAATCTTCCACTTAATTTTAGTTTCCCGCGAAGTCTCGGTAAAGATTAAAGAAAGTTGACAACTAAAAGTGGAAGATTTGTTGCTGCGCGCTTAGCGCAAGCAACTTGTAGAAAATTAGTAGAGAACTGGAGAACTACTACCTAAACCTTTCGGGCCAATTCTTTGGCAACAAATTTTCCACTTGTTTCTCTAAATTTAAGAAGAGCAACTTTTAGTTTTTTACAAAAAATCTTCCACTTGTTGCTCTAATTTGAGAAGTGCAACTTTTAGTTGACAACTTTTAGTTTTCTACAAACGATCTTTTGTCAGCTTTTAGTTGTCAACTTTGGTGTAAAAAGACCGAAAAAATTTGACAACTAAAAGTGGAAAATTTGTTGCTGCACGCTTTGCACAAGCAACTTGTAGAAAACTAGTGGAGAACTAGAGAACTACTGCCTAAACCTTTCGCGCTAATTCTTTGGCAACAAGTTTTCACTTGTGTCTCTAAATGTGAGAAGAGCAACTTTTAGTTTTCTACAAAAAAATCTTCCAGTTGTTGCTATAATTTAAGAAAAGCAACTTTTAGTTGGCAACTTTTAGTTTTCTACAAACAATTTTTTGTCAACTTTAAGTTGCCAACTTTGGTGTAAACGCGCCTTTAAATCATCATTTGGCTAATTTATTGCTTTAATTTTACTTTAATTTTTGAACTTTTTAGAAAATAAGCATTATGGCCAAAATTTTC
The DNA here is from genome assembly GCA_019359885.1 of Listronotus oregonensis. Lineage (NCBI taxonomy): Eukaryota > Metazoa > Arthropoda > Insecta > Coleoptera > Curculionidae > Listronotus > Listronotus oregonensis. The sequence goes on from JAHBCN010002155.1 coordinate 61,095, forward strand.
TTCCTCTTTGCAAAAATCTATGAATCATATTCAAATTTGATAAGGACATTTAATATCAAGTTTGATTTTTGGTCTCTTGCATAAATAATCAATTAACAGTCAAGAAAAACACCGATATATCGTACTTACCCATCCAAATTTTCTTCGTCAAATCTACATTATTCACAACATTTTTAACGACATTGAGACGTTGTTCCAAATAGTTAAAAGTTGCTGGGTTTAAAAACATGTCTTCCGTTGCATCTTTTCCACTAAAATAATACCTGAAAAAAATGTATCTCACTAAAAAATTATTATTATTTTTTTTTTGTTAAAAAGAAACATCTTAAATTTATGAACTTTATATGTAATATAACCGGTTGGATTTATTGCAATAAATCTGTAAATAATTGTAAAACTAAAAAACTATTTTTAACTTTGATGTTTCTAAAGTCTGCAAATTTCAACTTATATTAATTAGGTTTCTTTAGGAAAAAGTTAAATCTGTAAGATTTGGAGGTCAAGCTACATATATAATTTATTTATTTATTTTGTAGATAATAGCAACAATTTTTTTTAAACCAGTCTAATGTTCGTTTTTATGGGAGAAAAACACTGAAGTTCCACAGTTTGGTTGGTAGAAACTTTATATAAAATCATGAGTTAAATAAATAAAATCAAAAGTTTGTAAAATAAAATTTAATGAAAAATTTGACATACTGCTAGTAACTGTATTTGTGCTTTCTTTGGCTGCTTTTTACTGCTTCTCTTTTAGCCACGTTAGTCGTTCTTTCAAAAATTACATCAACATTTATTTATCTCGTTTCCAGTCGTTCTTATAATATTGCAAGTAATTAAGCAATTGCAAAATGCATTTATTGCACCAGAATGTATTTTTCGAAAAATGGCATATAGTCCAGTAAATGAAGGAACAAAGCTGTAAATAAATCTGTACAGTTTTCCCTTGTGGCGCAATTCTTAGGTCTTCGGGAATGTTTTCGGGCGAAAAAAAGTTTATCAACATTAACAGTTGGGAAAGGGCTGAAAATGACCCCTCAAGGCTCGAAAAATGGGTTTCCCGCTAATATCTGCCAAAATATGCAAATTGGAGAAATTTTGTTAAAACAAAAAATGAAGATCGCCTTGTAGTCTACAAAAATGGTTTTTATAATTTTTTTAGAAAAATCGATAATTTTCGAGATAACGGTACTTAGAAGTACCCTTATTTCAGCTGCCGTTCTACTATTTGTTCTATTTTTGGGACTTTGGAGGGCCATTTTTAGCGGGTTCCTACGTCGAAATCGTGATAAACTTTTTCTCGCTCGAAAGCATCCGCGAAGACCTAAGAATTGCGCTAGAAATGAAAACTGTACAGATTATTTACAGCTTTGGGTATTTTAGGTCTTCAGTTATTGGACTAATAACCACACCATATAGACTTTTTCCTGGGAGCTTTCTGAACCCAATGCAGAAAACCGCATTTCGATATCTGCTGACCTTAAAAATTTCTTTATTTCGGTCGATTTTGATCTAAACGCCCAGGACTGTTTACAGAAATCAACAAGTCGCCACGAGATGCTAGGACGGGTAACTTATTTTGGCCCAAAAATCGAGTTCCATAGTTTTGCCCACCGACTCTCCTTATCGTAATTACGAGTATAAGAATTTTTTACAGTGACGATCAAATAAAACACTTTTCTGGCAAGTAGCATGTTTGCAAAAAGTATTTATTTATTTTTAATTTTTCACAATAATGACATTAATAATATTTGTGCATAAATTATACTGGTTTAGTCTGACACATTGTGTAAAATTAGCAGTTTTAGAAGAGAAATATATTAAAATTTATTTATCTTGAGAAAAATCACTGCTCAAGTAAATATTTCCATAAAGACTAAAAATAATAAGCAGTTATACAAAAATTAACAAGTCGCCACTGGCGTAGTAAGACATGGGACTCCCACCAAATATACGCCAGGTGCTAATGACCCCAAGGGGAACACTTTGGTAAAGTAAATTTTCATTTTGAAAATTGCTAAAAAGGTGTTTTTTTTACCTTCCTCCCCCAGAGAAAATCTAAGTAAATCCTCACTTTGTATTGTTTTCCTAAATTTGATCAAATTTTATCGTCAGATCCCAAGTTTCGCAAAATTATCTAGGGCTTTTTCAAATAAAAAAAAATACCAAAGTGTGTCCTTTAAGACCAATACCATCTAGTATTTGGTATGGATTCCAGGTCTCACTTTTTTTATATAAAAAAACCTAGCTACGAGAATGCAAGTCGCAACGTGACACCAGGACGGATAGACCATCAGTAAAAAAAGTGGAACTTCAGCGTCATTTCCACCTACGCTCGAAACCTCATTGTTCCCCCCTTGGTTTTACATTAGTGCATATATTTAATAATTGTAATTTTTTTTGCTGTATATTATGCCAATGAATCCGGCTTGCCGAACCCTACATTTTCTATTAATTAACTTATTTTGCCCCAAAATTTGACTTTCATCGTTTTTTTCTTTGATTCTTCAAATAAATAATTTTGTAAAATAATTTTAAAACTGCATATAGATAACATTTAGTAATATTTGTTTGCTATTGCTAGCTTCTATTTTAAAAATATACCTGCATTAATTACATATATTAATATAAATTAATTAATATAAGTATTACACATATTATCTGATAATAGTATAACACCGTTATTAAAACAAAAAGTTCTTACTGGTGCCAAGTTACGGCATTAATAGCTTCAGATCCAGACTCCAAAAACTGAGATAAATATTGTTGATTAGCAGAACTACCACCCACATCAAACATATCAGGCCCTACTAAGTATGATGAATTGTATTCGTATTTGTCTAAAATGGCCCGCAATGTTTTATAGTCGGTTCCTAGTTGAGTGGCGTCCACATGGTCATTATAAATGGCATTATAGAGATCGGGCTCTAAAAATCAATTGACCTGGATAATTTTTTTAAAATAAATTGTCATATACAGTGTATCTATATACAGGGTGGGCCAAACGGAGACGTCCAATTTTTTTTTTAGGTAGAGCACCCCAAAGCCTACCAGAATTACTCCCATATGTATTATGCGATTTTTAACCATTTTTGAGATATGATTTTTTTTTGTAATGTTTTAAAACCTTTTCTGTGCGTGAGTGAAATATTATTTATTATAATATTTACAAGTTATTGCTAATTTTTAACCTTACCAGGCGTTAAATAGAGTTCTAAATTAACACTTAAAATTAAAAACTGCATGTGTTTCTACTGAAAATTGGTAATTATTGGGCTTTATTTGCAAAAAAAGAAATACATTCTTAAAAGCCACTTTTAAAATGACAAATTTATTATTTCATATACGGGTATTATATTTCTAGACACTCTAAAAACTAGCCTATGATGTGGACTTTCAAAAGGCACTAAAACATTACCTACTTTTTTTAAAGCAACGAGTATTTTAATGGGCAATTTCCTTTAACGTGCCATAAAAAAATAAAATCTATAAATTGACTTGCATTTTTTCCTAAGCCAGGGTAAATAAATTAAGGAATATTCTTTATTAAAAAAAAATTATTTTAATCTTACAACAGTTTTTTAAACCTTGCAGGAGCTCCAAGAGAGCATTTTAGAAGCTCAACGTGTGGTAAATGCCAATCAGCGAAGTTTTCGACGACTACGTGCTAATTTTTTAAGGAGGTGCAGAATATGCATTTATGTTGGAGGAATACAATTTGAAAATCTGTTGTAAGATTAAAATAAATTATTTTTAATAAAAATATATTCCTTAATTAATTTACCCTGGCTTAGGAAAAAATGTAAGTCAATTTATAGATTTTATTTTTTTATGGCTTAGAAATATAATAACCGTATTTAAATAAAATAATAAATTTTCAAAATTTTAAAAGTGGCTTTTATGAAGGTATTTCTTTTTTTGCAAATAAAGCCCAATAATTATCATTTTTTAGAACACATGCAGTTTTTAATTTTAAGTGTTAATCTAGGATGCTATTTAACGCCTTGTAAGGTTAAAAATTAGCAATAACTTGTAAATATTATAATAAATAGTATTCCACTCACGCACAGAAAAGATTTTAAAAAATTACAAAAAAAATCATATCTCGAAAATGGTTAAAAATCGCATAATACATATGGGGGTAATATAAAATTTGGGAGATGTTTATGTTTTCCAAGGATTTCTTACAACAACATTTGTAATCATCTGCCCTGAGAAATGGTAAAATTCTGCAATCATCAATAGTTTTTCCTTTATGGCTTATTTCAGTGTTGGAATTTAATTTAATAAATGTACTCAATTTTTTAACTTGTATACGGCACAAATTACGAAAAAATTGCATGATACAAAAAAATTTCTAAGTTAATAAGATGTTCACAAACAATTTCTCAAATAGCAAAATTTTAACCAAAAAAAAAAAAAGATACAATGGAATAAACCATTGAGTGTTGCATATTTCAACTCTTTTCCAGGGTAGCAGATAATTACAAATATTGTTGTAAAAAAGTTTAGAAGAACATAAACTTCATTGAAAGTTAAAACAAAATTTAATTTAGATACCTTGTTTACAATTAAAATTAATGTCATAATCTAAAGTTATAGCTCATTAATTTAAACTATGGTGTTTGAAAAATGATCCTTCAATAACCATATTGAAAACAATAATGTTTATTTTTATTTTTAACAAAAAATGTTTATTGCATTATCCATTATTTTTTGTCAAAACTTCTTTGAAAGAAAGTGACAAAGCGCCAGTCTCTTTATAAACACAGAATACTTCAATTATTCGATAATTTTTTTAAACCCCACAATTGACATTAACGGGTATAATTTAAATTATGACATAAATTTTTATTATAAACAATGTATTTTAATAAAATTTTGCTCTAACTAAATTAAAAGGAACTTCATAAATAGCGATTTTCCTCATTTTGTTACAACTGACGCTGGTAATATCGATTTGATTAAAATTGAGTCATTTCAGACCATGCAGATCATAACCCCGAAATACTGTTTTTAAGTTTAAAAGTGATCAATTTTTCGGACCTTAGTCATATTTATTACTAGAAGCTCCATGATATACGTAAATTCTATTTGGCATTTTTGCTATAGTTCAGTCATCCAAGTTCAGAAACGGCGTTTCTAGGAAAAATGTAGAAGTTTTTTTGTTATCGTTTCTTTATGTTCTTAGTCTGCTAATCCAAATCTGCCACTCGCCAGGCATAAGCTTCACAACGAAATGGCAAAAAACCTCATATTTTGGTCACTTTTTTCAGTTTTTTAACTATGACTCGAAAATAAGCGTTTTTTGATGATAACTATGATCCACTTTAAGGAAGGCAAAATTTCCTCAAATATAAAATAACTCTAAGCTGAAAATCCATAACTCGTTAGACGTTTGAAAAAATCATTTCTTGACTATTTGCCAAAAAGGCATAAACATTTTCGAATGGGGGCCCTACCACAAATTTCATACATCTCCAAAATCAATTATTTATGTCCTGGTTACATATAAGAATTGGCAAACGTGATTAAGGTCCATAGGTCAACCAGCCAACATATTTTGAAAAATTTTATTTAGACCAAAAAAAAAACAAAAACACCATTTTTAAAATTTCCATATATATTCGTCGTTCTCATCTGCAGAATTATCACCTAAAACAACGAGAATGGGGACTTTAGAGAACTATAGACAAGCAGTGTCGTTCTTGTTAATTAAATTTAATATTATTTAAAAAAAAGAAAGAAAACCGAGAATAAGAGAAGAGGAAAAAAAAGTCATTACCTGCATAAAGCTCAGGATTGCGTTCGCAGATGATCCGTTTAGAAGGACCAGGTTGTATATCCGCAACGACGTAATGTTTTCTTTTTAGTTCTTTTTGGTCAGTGGACTGCTCGAGCTCTTTTTCCAGTGGAGAGACCAACGCCTAGCCTTTTGACCAGAAAGGACTAAAAAGATTACGTCTTGCGGATATAGAACCTGGTCTTCTAGAAGATATCATGACGGGAGCTTTATACAGGTAATGATTTCTTCTTCTTCTCTTATTTTCGGTTTTACCTTTTTTCAATAATATTAAAGTCTATTGTGCAAAGACATACTAAATTTTGTCCATAATAAACAAGAACGACACTGCTTGTCTTATAGTTATCTAAAGTCTCCATTCTCGTTGTTTTAGGTTATAATTCTGCAGATGAGGACGACGAATAAATATGAAAATTTAAAAAAATGGTGTGTTTTTTGTGTAAATAAAAATTTGTTTTTAAATAGGTTTCCTTTTATCAAAACCTTATTCCCCTTAAATTACAAGTAGAACGATTTCGTTTGAGGTAGAGGGCTGGTTGACCTATGGACCTTACTCAAGTTTGCCAGTTCCTTATATGTAATCAGGACATAGCTGATAATCACAAAATAATTGATTTTGGAGGTGTATGAAATTGATAGTAGAGCACCAGCGCGCAGTTAGAATAAAGTTTTAACCTTTTTGGCGGATAGTCAAGAAATGTTATTTTTTCAACATCATCTAAAGACGTTATGGATTGTTTCAGACTTTAAAGTTATTATATGTATTTGTAAAAAAATTTGTATCCTTTAATTTAGTGTATCATAGTTATCGTAAAAAAACGCTTATTTTCGAGCTACACTTAAAAAAATTAAAAAAGTGTCACAAATATGAGGTTTTGAATTTCGTTGAAAAGCTCATGCCTGGCGAGGTGGAAAACCTTAGATTCGGATTCAACAGCCCAAAAGATATATAGAACCGGTAGAAAAAAACTTCTACATTTTTTTCCTAAAACAAACCTTTGCTTACTGATCTATTATGAATATATCTGAGAAACTTTTAATTGATCGTGTTACAAAAGGGGTAGTTTTTGTTAGTTTTCATTATAAAAACATTTTCGTTTTTGGCATTGTAAAACTGATGAATGAATTACTTTATATTTGCAATATTAGAGAATTCGAAGTGCCTTATAAGGGTAAGTACTATTTATAACGACGTTATTTAAATAGTGCCTGTACTTAAATGTGACTCATAATTTATAGTTTTAACACCAGTATTAATCATTAAAAAAGAGGAAGAATTTTTTTTACTCATGGCGTGTGAATTATTTCCCTTTTATTTAACAGTTAAATTTATTTGTATAATGCTCTAATTTTTTGGATTTGATACACCTTACCAAAACCGTTTTATCTATACGTTAGGCTGTATATCATAGAGCTGAAGAATTTTGCACCATCTCCTTTAAATCAGCTGTACAGTGTTACAATATATTATTGTTTTAAAGTAGTAAAAGATCTTGAGCATTTTTTAAATTTATATCTTATGTCACTTTTTTTAATATTATATGGTGATTTAAAGTCTTTTAAGTATACAGAAAAAAATCAGAAAATGTGTGATGAATGGTATTGTTAACAAACATGATAGTAAAGTTCTTTTTACTGTACTTTCATCATTTGAGAATATTTTTACAATGTAATATTTTCTACAAGTCGATAATTTTTAGTAAAACATTTTTCTTTCAAGACCAAGGTTACATTCTGCTTAATTTGTTGTCTGAAGAAACAACAATTTCGTTATTAAATATACGGTTAAATCTATGTATTTGTCGCACTCACATGGCGTAATTTCCATTTCATGAACTGAATGTCCAGTTCCTGAAGTGGAACCAGATAGTGTAATAATATTTTATTTTTCCACCTGGACAATGTTTTTGTCCAGTTCATGAAATGGATATAATTTTCCACTTGGTGAAACGAGACGGTAATACAGCATATAGACACAAAAACCATCCAGTTCCTGTACTGTGTATTTAGCATTTTTCTTTTTCGTGTAATACAATGCAAGGACCCAATATTTTTGGTTAGTTGTGGTTAGTTTTTCCTGTAATGTTGATCAAGAAGCGTATAAAAATTATCTTTGATATTAAACATTTTTGCTTTTTAGTAGTTCAATATAATGTTTATGCCATTCAAAAACCACGGCTGATTGTTTCACTAAATTGGAAAATGCCAAATATACAGTACAGGAACTGGTGATTTTTGTGTCCAGTAATGTGATACAGTCTCACTTCTCCAAGGAAAAACATATCCATTTAATGAACTGGACATAAAAATTGTCCAAATGGTGAAATAAAATATTATACATATCTGATTCCACTTCACCGACTGGACATCCGTCAGAATGGACAACTACACAAGTGGTGCGAATATAATATTAATCAACCATTTTATAGGTTTATAAGTGATCATAAGTTTTATCACACTCAAGATCCAATAAATCTACTCCTTATTTAAATGCATACACAGGGTTTCCCAGAATATGTGGTCAATCTCTCGGAATCTAATAGAAAACCTTAAAATATTATGACAAGTTCCCATAAACTTTTTTCCATGAGCCTCCCCTACGGAGATACAGGTCAATAACAGGCTCCTGAAAATCGTTTTTTGTTTAAATAACTTTTAAAATACAAGGCGTAATTTAATATTTTTTAATATGATGGTTCTAGAAAGTCTTCTTAAAATGAACCCATTAAATCATATTTGGCTTATTTAGTTTGCCGGGACGGACTACTCTGACACAATAATAGCAATTTTTTAATCACCCTGTATGATAAAGGCTCAACAATCTTATTTTTGGCTTTAACCTTAAACAAAAAAAAGGTACTCTTGAATTTTACATCAAAAATAACTGTTTACAAAATAAAATATCATGGTTGGAAATTTTTTTTTAATTATACAGGGTGTTTTTCTAATTGTACGTTAATATTAGAAAAATCAATTTTTGAGTCTATTTTAAGAAGAAAACTTCATGTGAACTATATCCTAAACTCTTATCTTTTGAGATACAAGGTGGTAAAATTTTCAAAAATAAATAATTTATTATTAAAACCTGTAATACCACTTTAGATATTTTAATAAATTTAATATAAGTACTATTTTAAAAGAGCCAGTGTAGACATTTTTTTTATTTCCACCAGTGGCGTTCGTACAGAATTTGACCTGCCTATTTTGGCAAATAAAAAAATGTGGCACTAAAATGCTTCTTGATACAAAAATATGAAATATCATTAAAATATCTAAAAGGGGTTATTACAAATTTTAATAATAAATGGTTTTTTTTAAAAATTTTTTACAACCCCTTTCTCAGAAGTTAAGACGTTTAGGAACATACGGTTTTTTCTTTTTAAAAATTGATTTCCCTAATATTAACGTAAAATTAAAACACCCTTAAATTTTTAAAACCATATTTTTTTAAAAAGTTTTCGATATCAAATTCCTTTTTTTTAGTAAAACTAAACTACCAAAAAAATTTATTTTAATTTTTATCAACGGGTGTTAAAATTGCTATTTTTGTCAAACCAAATTCCGTCCTAAAAAATAACCCAAATAAATGGAGTTTTTTAAAAACATCATAAATTAAAAAATATTAAATTACCCAAAATATTTAAAAAGTTATTTAAACAAAAAAATTTTCAGGGGAAAATTCCGTTATTTTTATCTCCTAAATATAAGAAAAAGTTTATGAATATTTTTATTTTAGGTTTTCTATTAGTTTGGGAGATTCACCGGGACACCTATTTTTTTTTAAAATCTCTTTTTGGACTTGTTTAAAGTAATTAACATTTTAAATAATAATAATACGAGTAAAAATAATTCCAAATTTTTCCCAAAAGTCTTGCTAAAAACAGTTTTTGTGTGATTTCGAGTTAAGATCCCTGACAGAAAAAATATACCTGGATTTTTAACTATATTTAAATAAAGTCTTAAAGTTTCTATTTTTAAAGAAATTATTTCAGGGCTTTAAGTGTAGAAAAGAAAATGAACGCCTACCCCAGAATAAATAGCTACCCCCCACAGTTTTGTATCCTCTTTGACCTTATCAAAAAAAACCCTCCCCCAATTATCTGTTTAGATCAAGGAAGTTTAATGTTGTATGGAAGGAATGCTGAGAACAAAATTGTTCAGGCGTGAGGGCAGCGGGAAAGGGGAATCGGCCCCGGGGCGTTTACTGAATCGTAGGTCGGGGCCGGACTTCCTTTTCTTTGTTACCATGTATAAAGTTGATATCATCAAATGTCAAAAAAATTTAGACTAACTATACGTTCACCGTTTTTTTATTTTTTTCACTACATTGTTGGTTTATAAACGAAACTATTATAAAATATTTAAAATTATTGTGTAATATTGGGTTTCATATTACCTGATTTAAATGGAAAAAAACTGATGGTACCACTTTACAGCCTTCCATTTAAATGGTTGATATTTTGAGAGTTTTTGTATTTTTACTAAAAATCTTAATAAATTAATTAACCCAAATTAAAAAAATCAAACATTGTATGATAGTTTCATGTACTTATCCCCTTTTAATTTAAAAAAGTGTTACCTCAAGCAGATAACAAACAAATTTAACAAGAATTATAAAATTTTTTTCATAAGAATTTTTTATCCCCAGACAGTCCTCCAAGGCTGAGGCTTTAACACTAACGTACCGTTTAGTGTGGTAAAGGGGAGTTTATCTACACCAGACCTAATTACTTGGAAAAGAAAAAACTTCTGCGTTTAGCAGATTTCAGTCTAGACACTCTGGGGATGATGGAACAAAGAAAGTGGGAAGTTCGGGGCCTTTGGAATGTAAGATGATGCATAAAAGTGGCACTGCGTGTTGCTTTGTTGGAAGCTGTCAGAGGCATTATACTTGCCAACTCCTTGGAGAGGAAGCCGGGAAAATAATAAAAATGAAAACATATTTCCTCCAGCCCGTCGGTGGGAAAGATAAGGAAGCTTTTCTGTAAGCGCGGGATCATTATTAAGACGAACAGATCTTTTTTGAGTGGAATCAAGAATGATAAAGTTGCAGGAAATCCCTATTGCCCAGGCATGAGAACAATATTCTAAAGATGGTCTGATTAGAATACATACAGAGTATACAGATTAGACAGATAGAAATATACGGCCAGTGATGATCGCGTTGTTAAATTTAGCAATGGACTTAGCAATTTTTAAAACAATTAACAACGGTTTAGAATGTTTAAGCCTACTAAAAATCATTGAGTAACACTGTTTGTTAAACATTCTAAACCGTTGTTTTCTGCGCTTGTTTTCCTAATCAGAGGTATTCCGAGTATGTTACCCTTGGATTTGCAAGACAAAACCATACAACTTTCAGGCATTTTGTTACGATATTGCAAGTAACAAACAATAAATACAATATTAAAGTCACAATTAAATAAACCAATAATCATTAAAATATGAAAGTTTTTATCAATCCAAAAAACTTCTGCAACCACAACAAAACATGTAATTCGTTTGAAAGGGTTCATAAGACAATGGCACAGCGCCGTCACATACGAAAACGGGATTCCGGCTCTGTCAAAAGATAATATGTTCCGTACCTACAAACTGTGTACATTACCATATTTTGGGGAATTTTGTTACTGCGCAGAATCGAGGGAGCCTCTCATGACAGTTATTTTCATAGTGGGCCGGACATTTTTTGATCGAATAGGCCATAGTATTGGGCTTCCATTACCCTTCAAACATCCTTGGTTTAGATCAGCTCGTCAGGCTGACATTAAATTATTTATTTTGCTGCGAGGGTATGACTATTATATACATTTCTTTTAATGGATTTGTAAATGGGTTGCACATGCATTTATTTCTAATGACTCTAATATTCTGGAGCGAAGAGGCATATTACCTATTTGATACAGAGCTATACTAGGATATATACGGACTTTTTAAATATAAGAGAAAGCATTTTATCAAGTCTAAAAGAAGGAAAATGGAATAATAGTAGCTAATTGTATGTATGTTTTAATGTTAATGGTCATTAACTTACCATTTCCCAATTCCCAATCTGTTTCAATACCATTTTCATGGGAAAACTTAATAATCTTTTCTGCGTTTTCTGAATTCCATGTTCCATCATTGTTCCTTAGTAATGAGTTTAAATCAAATATTAATCTCACGTTAGCATTTTTTGTAAACTGATGTAGTTTTAACCAATCAGAAGCTAAAAAAAGAAATATTTATCAGTTAAATGAGAGTTTTCAAAATTTAACAGTAGTGTGCTAGAATAGCACAAAGTACTTTTTGTTATTTTTTAAAACATGTCTTAAAATATTTAGCTGAAATCCAACAGTATCTTTACATTATAATATTTAAGCACATTAATCAATAATTTTTAGGTGTTTTTGATAATGGTAGTAGTAGTGCAGTGGTAAAGTTGTAAAAAAAACATTTTGCCAGCAAAAAATAACATCGTCCCCATTTTGTTTTTGTTCTTTATTGTATACCTTAAATGTTTCTATACAGGCAAATCAAATTCGACATTCAGTATTGGAATCTCGGAAACTGAGATGATGGCTTAATTGGGGTAAAGTTGCGCATTTATGTGACTAATAATATTGCCGTTCGTTTTTATATTTTCCTGGCTTCGTTTTAAAATGAATTTTTAAATGAATTGCACATTTACATTTCAGTGTTTTTCGGGCAAGTTCATACTGATTTAAGATTTTCGATCCGACGTTTTGTTACTCGACCACCAACAAAGTTTATCATTTCATATGGACGACATATTAGGTTCTATGTATGTAAATAGTGTTCCTTATTAAGAAATGCATTTTTTGAATAAACAGAAAAAGGATCGTTCAAACAGTACTACAAATTTAATTGAAATTCAGCGAAAACAGCGCAAATGTATTAAGAAATATGCATATCAGGAAAGGAAATAAAGGCATAGAAATATACCTTTACTTTCTGGCCACCAAATTTAAAAAATGTTTCGATAATTTACCCCTTGTAAATAATAAGGCATTTGGGTTCCAACAAAATAGAGCTCCGGCACACAATACTAGAGCAACTGATGAATATTTATATGTAGTATAGTTTTTGCACTAAGATGGATCGGAATGGGTTTTTTTGCATTCGCTTTCTAAAATAATTGGAAAAAAATGTATGTACTTTGTATCTTATGCAAACTCAAAATTGTATTTGCAGGCAATAGTGCATTCATAAAATTCAATCACTTCAAGAAAATCACATAAATTCGTTAATAAAACTCGAAATTGATTCAAACTAGGTTCCTTGGGGTTTTCGAGATTGCTGATCCCGATGATGTTTGGTTTGTTTTTTTGCGATCGTGTCAGTAAAACTCTTAGGGATCACGTCCAGGTTCCGGTGCACCAGGTGTTCCTTGGTGTTTGCCCGTACCATATTTGAATTCAGCGACCCAAAAAACCCCAGGGGGCCAAGTTTCTTTTCTTTTCCTCGTAAATTTCGGAAGAAGCCATGAAGGTGACGTTCATCAGCTATACTGAGCTTTAGGTCAGCGGTGGGTTAGCGACCTCCGTCTTCTTTGACGGTTGACTTTCTTCTGGATGTCTACGCAAATTTCGGGCATAAAGCAGGTACTTAAAGTAACTTTTATTATGCTAAGAAAGGTGCCCAGTATTGAATTCATATTGAAATAAACAACAGGGGAGATAAAAAAAAACTTACTCAATCGATAAATTATCGTTTTTTATCATAAAAAGATGAAATACAACTTTTCATAAAAATTAACCCCTTCCAAGTAATAGCGCAAGGAAAATTGTGATTTTTGCCAAAAAATGTTACATTGTTTAAAGTTTTTATATTATTATTTATATATTACTAATATGAAGTATTTTATTTGATAAATAAAACGATTTTTTTTATTTTTTGTACGATGAGTATAAAAGGAGATATGGCGCGGCAAAAATAATTGCTTAACGAAAAATGAAGAGACCGGATCGTTCTGGAAAAATATTACTTTCACAAAAAAAATATTAATCATATTTTGCGAGGAGACAAAATTGAGAAAATTTTGAGACCAACCAGGATCGCTCAAAATAAGCAGAAAAAAGTTATGGGCAAAATAAACTTTTTGATTTTTTTTTCATGTATTTTTTAGCGCCTTCTGGACTGTGTGGCTTGAAAAAAATAATCCCTTAGTGAAAAGTCAGAACACATGTCCCTAAATATGTCCAGTAATTTTTAGCCCTATCGGATAACTATTTTTTATGTTTTGGACTGATAAATGTGGGTCAAATCTTGTTTTTTGTAAGACATTTTCAGTTATTGGCCAGTAGCGTAAAAAGTATTTATTTTAAACAGCCAAACTTTGTAGGCTTATTCACAGTTGTTTTTATTTTAATTTTTTAATCTGTAAGGAGATTTGGCCGTTTAAAAGTGCATATTTTATGTTTGCAACGGTCAATGTTTTTTCCGGGTGAAATTATAAAAAAATGGACAATCCGTTTGAAATTTGCAATCACCTGACATTTCGGGGATAGCCTTAGCTTTAAAATGGTTCATTGTATATCTTGTTATTATTAGCCAAAAAAAAGTTAATAATTTCTTTTTACTGAAAATATTGTTAGTTTGTCGGTTCTAAAATAAAAAGTTGCAAGAAAAAAATTTAATAACTTTTTTTTTTTCATTTTTTTTTTAATTTAGGGGTACTTTTTACCTCTAAAATACGATAAAATATATACAAAAAATTGATTAAAAAACAAAAACAATAATCTGAGGTCATGTTTTTTGTATTCTTTTTTATATTAGGGTAGTTTTAACCCCCTATTATAAGCCCTTATATCTCAATTTCAGTGCATAATAAAATAAAATAAATTCTTCTTAATTATTCTGAAAAAATGGCATTTATCTGATAATCTACTTCCAAAATATTTCCAAAAAAAACCTTTAAAAGGGTAGTTTTTACTGTTTTAAGGGTGTTCAATATTTGCAATATTTTTTTTATTTTTGGCCAAAAAATAGTTTGGCCAATTTTTACAGCGTTTTGAACCAAATTCCAGTAACCAAACTTGTTTAATTCTATATTTGACACTTTTCTTGACAAATTTCAAATGATTTCAAGTTGATCTAATTTGCCCGAAATTACTGCTTCATTTTACAAAAAGATTTACCCCCTTTTCTGTATTAAATAAGAAAAAAAAAAACAGTAAGATATTATCCCTACCAGGCCGCTCAAAATACCTTACTTATGAAAAAAAGAAAAAAAATGTAAATATTAAATTAAGGGCTTGTTTTTTAAAATACTGGTATATAAGTTTATATTTTTGGAAAGTCCAGAAAAGGCATAATTTAAATATTAAAAAATGTACAGGATGTTCCATTTAAAAAATAGTATGTTTGGGTTATATCTCAAAAATTTCGGTGGAAAATTTGAAGCACACCACCAAATTTTGCGCAAAATGTTCTATAAGACTAAATCTTTACTTTTTCGATCAGTTTTCGGATAGCTAAGATACTAGGGGTGCCAAGAAAGGCAATAAAAACTAATATGGCTCTGATGAAAGTAGCACACTATTGCGAAAACCGCCTCTTTATCTTTAAAGATATGCGAGATACCTTACAAAAGTATCGAATATGGGATATTATACTAATTCTAGTGATGGTTAAAAAAACTTCAACTTCTTCTGGATATATCCCCAAAAATGACAGTTTTTTTTTATTCTGTTCTAATTTTTTTGGTTTTACACTTAATGATACTTAAACTACAACACTTTTCTATCAACTTCTTTAGAGGAGCAAAGTATAATGCTAATGCCAATTATTAAGTTTTTTTATACGGACCTAACTTTATATATCTAGGTTGTATTACTGCATAAAACGATTTTTCATAATAAAAAATAGGAAAGAGAGTAATGGAGAGAGAACATTTTATATTAAAGATAATAATTTTTTAGCCACTTTATATCATATATTTTTATATTGGTAAAAATCAATCTTAACAAAATAAATTATTATTGTTAACCTGTTTAGCGTTGAATTTAATAACGAATAAACCAATCATCGATACACTTAAAAGTGTTAAAAGTCTTCACACAACTATAAAAAAAGCCAGAAAAAGTAAAACTCAAAAACACATAATTTCTGCCAAAAACTGACTGTTTTATAGGACTAATTAACAAAACTTTGTAAGTATTTAAAAAAGAGAAGTTTTGTTAATAGATAATTATTTTTTAGTGTTTTAGTTTTATAACTGAGGTCGATTTATAATGAACGTTTATATTATAATCAGTGGCGTACATTGACTTTAAAAGTCGGGGCCCAACTGCTTAATATAAAAATTAACTGAAATAATATAGGAAAAAAAAAGGTATTATCCAAGATTATTTAAATTGCTTAAAAAGTGAAAGAGGGGCCTCTTACCCCCCCTAATAAACGGTACTAAATCTTACCCAAGTAACATTTTAAAAGACAAATTGATTTTCCATAGTTTTATGATGGATTTATTGCAACTTAAAATAGTGAAATAGTTTTAAAATTGTTGGTATAAATTCAATTTTAACTCGAAGGCTTTATGGTTTTATAACAAAGTTTTATAAAGCCCTTAAGGTCTTATCAAAAAACCTTTGGGTTTCAATTTAATCATTTTAACACTATTTTATTGTTGATAAAATATCTACTATTATAAATCAAGTTATGTTTATGACTTTCTTAAATGTAATATGGTTTTAACGAAGTTCAACAGAGTCAAAGAGTTTTTTCGTTATTTTTAAAATAGGTTTTAAAGCATTCTTCAATTTTCTTCAATTAATATATTTTTTATCATCGTTTTAAAAGCTATTTATATCGCTTTTAAGATTTCATAAAACTATAGGCGTGTACAGGGTTTTCATTTATATTTTGACACGCATTTACAATTTTTATAACTAAAAACGATAAAAAAAAAATTTCTATATAAAAGTTTCATAGTTTTTCTCTATTATTTTTTTGAGCCTAATGAAAGAAACAAATGAGCATCAAAAAGTTAAGAAAAATGAATAAGTTAACTTTTTTCAAATGGAACACCCTGTATATTTTTATTTAGAATAAAAGCTTTTTTCACCCCCTTTTAAAAATATTTAGTTTGTTGGTATTTCATTTAGCCGTATTGAAAATATTTAAGTTTTTAATTAAAAATCAAGGGAAAAAATAAAAAATCAGCATTGCCTTGGAAATCAAATGACTTGCTTTGTTTATACGTTTTGACAGCACCTTGACACGTCTTGATATTCTATCGTCGCTTCATTTATATCAAAAAAATACTTAACTCTGGATATACCGAAGATCAAAAACATGAAATAATACTTTTTCTACGCAAAATAATAAAAACATCTCGCAAGTTCGCCTATGAATATCACCAACTTTTTCCCCGGGACAGCGAATACCTTCGAGAAATTCGATAACTTATATTGTTCGTCGGTTTAGAGAAACAAAAAAGCGTTAAAAGAAAACGAGAACAGCGGCTGAAAAAATGAAGAGCAAGATTTAAATATGTTGCTTCATTTTTTAAAGGTAAGTTTTATTTTAGGGGTAACAAAAAGAAAAAATCTAAGCGATATAATTTTATTAAAAAAATCCCAAAAAAGTTCAATTCCTTCCGTCAAATTCATAAAACAAATCCTGGGGAAAAATTTACAGTAGGTACATTGAAGAAATAATTTTCATCCCTACAAATTTTTGCCAGTTCAAAATTTAACCAGACGCTCATAAGATTCAACGACTTAATTATTGTCAAGAAATGATTCGTAATCTTCAAAACGATGGAAATTTTTTTAACAACATTTTATTTACTGATGAAGCAAATTTTCACTACGGCGGGGATGTAAAATAGAAAGAACAAGCATTATTTGGCCTCACAAAATCCAACCTGTTAAGATACAAGGACGTAGGTCTCTTCATGTTTGGTGGGGCATGTTGGGGAAAAGGGTTTTTGGACCAATAATTTTTGAAGGACCTCTAACGGGAGATAGGTATCTGCATTTTATTCAAATTGAGATCGAAAATCTGCTTGAAGACATTCCTCTTCAGCAATACAGAAACATTATCTGGCACCAGGATGGGGCACCCCCACACAATCTTGCACCAGTAACTCAGTATCTTAGCGAGAAATACGGAATTTGGATAGGATGGTATGGCACTATTAGATGGCCGCCCAATAGCCCCGACTTAAACCCTCTGGGCCAGAAAATATAAACATACTAAGACAAAAAAATTGAAAATGAAATAATGTTACATTTGTTTTCAACGCGATTAATCGTAAGTTGAGGAGAAACATTTTCAAGTGCAGAGAAAATGGTGGAGGTTACGTCGAAAATTTGTAATTATTTATACTTAAAGTTTGTAATAAATAAATCATTTGTTTTCCAAGGCAATGCTGATTTTTATTTTCCATTGATTTTTTAATTAAAAACTAAAATTTTCAATACGGCTAAATGAAATACCAACAAACTATATATTTTTAAAAAGGGGATGAAAAGAGCTTTTATTCTAAATAAAAATATACAGGGTGTTCCATTTGAAAAAAGTTAACTTATTCATTTTTCTTAACTTTTTGATGCTCATTTGTTTCTTTCATTATGCTCAAAAGATAATAGAGAAAAAACTATGAAACTTTTATATAGGAAGTTTTTTTCTTTCGTTTTTAGTTATAGGTGTAAATGCGTGTCAAAATATAAATGAAAACCTGTACCTAGTTTTATGCCAGATCAAAAGAAGACTCTTATAAAACAATTACTCTGAAACTATAACATCTTTAAAACTATGTTGCTGTGCTGAAACCATTTTCATTATATCCGCGCCATTTTCCTTAACGTTGCCTACTGTGTAGTGTCAGCTGCTAGAAGTGTAGTGTTAAATTTGTGTAATAAAAATATTGCGATGTCTACTTTTTTGGACAAGTGGTTACATACAAAGAAAAGTGGCAGTTTTCATAGAAAATAGCAATCTGAAAAAAGAATAAAACATAAAAAAAATGAACTGATAATGTTGTGCTAATACCCAAAGCAACATATCTGTAATAGAAGAACGAGTAGGAGAGGAAATTAAGGACATCAAGCAACAAAAGTGAAAATATTGACAGTGAAGAAGTAAATAAAGCTAATTGGTTGATAGAACTAAATGACGATGATGAAGAAAGAAGAAGTTGATATTGAATCAAAAATTCCATATTCATACTGGAAACCCAAAAAATGGGCTCAAAAATTTCAATATCAAGCAAACGCTTTAAAATCTTTAATAAGTATTGTTAATAATAGACTCCCAAAACTATTGCCAAAAGACCCCCGTAGTTTATTAAAAACGCCCGTACAGTCCCTGTACTTTGGCAAGTGGGGGATGGCCCAAAATTGGCACCAGGGTTTAAGTTTAAAGTCTGTCTAGAAGAAGTATTTTTTACGAAGATAGATTAGATGGCATATCAGTAAATATTAGTATGGATGGACCCATTTATAACAGCTCCCCAAAAATGAATTTTGGCCAATTTTATTTAACTTTCCGAAATACCTGGGGAAAACCAATGGTGATTGGTGTATTGGGGGAAAGGAAAACCGAGCGATTTAAACGCATTTTTACAGCATTTTGTAGATGAAACGGCAGAAATGAAACAAAATGATATTACAATAAACAATAGGAAATTTAAAGTTAAAATTCGTGATTCTCCTGTACGATCTCTTATAAAAGGTAACTACATAATATTGCTTTGAATATTGTTTTATTTTAAGCAACTTTTTTATCTTTTCAAGGTATAGCTAACTTCAACAGTCAAAATGGATGTCAGAAATGTACCATTATTGGATAGTATTCTCATGAGTCCCACTGCAGTTATTATCCTCGTAGATTATGTGAAGGAAGAACAGATGTTGGATTTAGAAATAAAGCATATGGAAATCACCACAAAATAGAAACACCGCTACTACAGCTTCCGGTGGATATGATTCGAGGATTTTCCTATTGGTGATTCTCTATTTGATAGATTTAGGAATTAAAAAAAGACTATTAATTGGAGGCAAAGGGAAATTTTGGCAACTGTAGGAAAGTGGAGAGAAAGAGATATGGAAGAAATTTCGAATTTTTTATTGTTATGTAAAATGCCATCTGAAATCCATCGTGCTGTGAGGGCAACGTATTAGCATACTGGAAAGGATTAGAATTTTGAACATTTCATATTACATTGGGGTAGTCATATTAAAATATTATTAACCTATTGATGCTTATGAACACTGCTCTTTTTCTGTACCGTAACTATATGTTCAGCAAAAATTTACAATTCTTGTTTAGATTTGGCACAGGTTATGTTAAATACTTTCGTTGAGATTTATGGGGAGGGTTATGTCACTAGCAATGTTCATAATTTAACTCATATTGTTGATGAAGTCAAAATATTTGGAATATTATCATCATTTAATTCGTATCCTTTCGAAAGTAAATTATATCAAATGAAAAATACTATCAGAACGGGCAACAAACCCAGCACAGATGAAAAGGTTTGGTGAATTTAGTCAACTTTCAGTTATTTCATCACCCCGATGCACCAACAGTGACATAAAATATCCCATTTTAAAAAACCTATTGGCAATAATCAAAATATAAATGAAACATATTTTGCTACCGTTATACTACCTATTTCATTGGGCACACAAGACAAAAAAAAATGGCTTACTCAAAGCAATGAAATTGTTTGCTTAAAGTACATACTTAGCCGAAATGGCATAATTTCAATATATGGGTGAAGTTTAACAAATATTTCAGATTTCTTTTAAAAAGCCAATTCGTTCAAGCTATTTGAAAAATTTATTCATCTACTTGCAAGGAAAAAACGCCCAAAGAATATTCAATGAATGAAATTAGATGTAAAAAGTAAAACCAGTCAAAGATCACCATAGCACTAATATGATATTTTTCCCCCTTTTACATACATTGTGAGATAATTATTCCATACAAGGTAAAATAGATCTGTTAAGGATTTCATTTTTTGTCAAATTCTTACTTTTTATTAATAAACCAAGGCTTTATGCTGTTTTTATTAGTTTTATTTCATAAAATATATATTTTTATATATATAACTCAAACCATAAAATACACGTGAAATACACCATAAAACTATTTGGTCTAACCACAAGGCTACTTAGTTTTATGATGGGCCTACCTAGATCTAAAAGGTTTTAACCAAGTGTAAATTGCCTAAGGAAAGATATTTTTTATTTATTAGGTATATACTAAATAATTCTTAAGTAAAATTGGCTTTATTGTATCATTTTTCAATTCAATATGAATTTTTGAGTATTCCGCCATTTTGGTTAAAGAGAAAGGAGGAGGTAATAAAAAATGTCGGCTATGTTTTATTTGGCATTTACCTTAAAAACAAATCTTGAAATACATTATTCTATCAAAAAACTGAATAAAATCATAAAAGAGTACCACATACATGCATAATTATCAGTTATAAGACTGGTGATGCTGTTTGTAACACAAACTAAATCTTATTTTTTTCAATAAAAATTATGTTAAGAAAAATATTACTTATTTTGCGGGCGCATTATTTTTTTGTGACTATCTAATAGCATTTCATCAGTGAAGTGTGATTCGTTTATGTTTTTCGGTTGTAGGTTAAAATTTTTCAGTCGTCATGTACTATATCTACTTACAAAAAAAATTTTTTAATACCCTTATTGGGGGCTTCTACTTGAAATATAAGGGAGTTAAATAAGTATTTCATAGACGGCATTCATAAATATAAATTAAAACCGTATGTATTATTTAAAACAATTTCATAATCTACGATAAAACTCTTAGAAATAATTTATTCAGTTTCAAAACTAATAGTAATTTAAAAAAACCCTTAAATCCTTATTAACATTAGACTGATTGTCTATTGATAAAACTTTGAACACTTAAGATAGTTTTTTTTTTTTTTTTCAATCATGGATTTATAGTTTACTTAAGGAGTATTATAAGAATGTAATGAAACGACAACTGGTTTTGAGGAATCTTTATATTTTAAAAAAACATTAATAGGATTCCCCCTTTTTTATTAAGGGGTTTTTTCCATTTTTAAACTTTTCAAAATTATTTTAAACAAATAAAAAAAGGTTTTTATAACCTGTATAATTTAATAAAACTTAAATTGTTACTTGGGTAATGTCTTCGATCCAAGTAATCACAAAAAACTGTTGAAAATTAAAAATAAAAGATGCATTTTTGACGGTTTTTGAAGAATTTACAAAAGTGTAACTCTATATGCTTTAAGTTGCGTTCCCAAAACTTGGCAAAATTATTATTTGATTATAAAGAAAGCTTCTTATACTACTAAAAATTGATGTCTCCAGTCCAAGTATTCAAAAAAAGCTATTAAAAATAAAATAGGCCACTATTTATAATAAATGGGGTGAAGTGGGGTAACAGCGCCTACAAAACTAATTTTTTTAGAGTTAATACGTCGCTATCAATTACTTGCTGCCCTAAAAAGTTCCCTTTTTTTTGGAAGTCCCTGTATATAGGACCCATACAATAGTGAATCGGAACAAATTTTCCAAAAACATTTATTATAAATTTATATTTTTTTATGAAAGGGGATTCCCCCTGACGGGGCAAGTGCAGAAAACCCTATAAAACCAATATGTTTAACGTATGAAGTATTGGGGCAAGAGCGTTAAACTAAAAGGGTATCAACTCATTTGCTTTTTTTGGGTTGCCATATTTTTTAACCAAATGCAATAAAAAATTTCTTTTGTGTGATTACCATACTCAGATAAATACCATAAACCATATTTTGTTAATACCTAGAAAAAGTTCAAATAAAAAAGGTAAACTAATCCACAGCTTTAAAGTGTTTTTTTAAATTTTTTCTACTTTAAATCATTATTTAGGTGAAAAAAAAAAAAAAAACGGTGAAAAGTATTTATTATAAAAAAGGATGGCCCAAAAAAATGCACTAACTCATGGTAAACAACTTAAATATTAAGATAAAAAATGAAACTCATTCTGTTAACCTACCCACCTTAAACATTAAACTAAATATTATAAAAAATAGCATTTTGCGTTGAAAATTGTAAGTTCATTCTAAAGATAGGCCTGAAAAACTTACAAAAAATTTAAAATTTCCCCCTGCGAGTAACATTAGGTGGAGGTAGGAGGGACACAAGTGAGCTCTCTTCTACTTCCGAAACATCTTCAACGACGGGCCAAGAAATACTGGATTTTCTGAGAAATTTTTTTTTACTTTTCTAAGAAATTTGTTAAAAGGTAATGTTTCTGTGGAATCCACCTCCTGAATCTTCCCAAAAAATATTTTATTAAATTTTTTCTTTTTTTTAGTTTAGTTAGACCCAGTCACCTATGTTCGACCTTCTACATTTCTGTCGTAAAACACTTCATCATTTTCTTGGTTCACAAAGTAACCAAAGTTTCATAGTCACTCTAGAATCATTTAATACTACATCACCACCTCTTTTCCCTGGAAATATTTTCATAATTTTTTTTTTTAATTTTTTTTGTTTTTTTTTTTAGTGGTACAACTTTCCTTTTGTCTTTTATATTTTCTTTAATGATTTCTAACTTCATCACAGTAACTATCTCGGCTCCCAGTGAAACTTTTTTTCTGCTTTTTTTGATGTTATTTGATGCTGATCCTCTACAAGTATTTAAAAGCAATTCTTCAAAACTTATTGTTATTTCCTTGTCACTATTATGTGATATATCCAAATTATCATTTTTTTTTCTTCGGCTCTTGATGTGAGCTACAGGGAACCGGGGGAAACACTTATTATTGTTGTCTTCTGACGTTTTTCTTGGCATATTGTGATGTTGTCTTGGGTTTGTTTTAATTTCCCCAAAGCTTGGTTTTTCCGGATCATTTTTGTCAGGTATTACGTTTTTATTGGGGGGTTTCCACCTTTTTTTAAAACCTTCAATAATGAGCTGTGGATTTGCCTTACTCCCCCGTTCCAATCATTTCAGAAGTTTATTTTTAGGGAAATTTTTCCCAAATTTTTTTTTTTGCCATTTTATAAATTTGTATCCCAATGCCTTTATCGACTTAAAAACTGCCAAGTCTAAGGGTTGTAATAGGTGACTACTGTGGGGGGGTAGTTTAAATTACAATGTCCGACCGAAAGTTCGGTTTCGGCCGGGGTTTCGGCCAAAAATCAAGTTTTCGGAGTTTGTTGGCCAAAATTGGCCGAAACTTTTGCCGAAACCGAAACTGATTTCGGAAGTTGTCGTGCACGTAATTTGAGTCATTATTATTTTTATATAAGAGGAACCTGAGAGATAAAATTAAAATAAATGATTACAACAAAATTAATATACTGTGTTTCCATTTCATGTCCTAATCAATGCAGAATAATGGGTGAAATGCACCAAAATTCAGTATTTTAAGGAACTTTACACTTGACCACGTGAGTTTCGGTTTCAGCTGAAACTGAAGCCACGGCCGAATATTCGGTTTCGGTTTCGGCCGGAAAACCAGTTTCGGTCGGACTCTACTAAAAACGTATCCAGCGTAAAACCTAAAATGGTAATCTGATTTAAGACAGATTTAGACTTTCTGAAATAAATAGCACTTTAAGGATACGGTTAACGTAAAAGGAGGGTAAAATGCAGGCCCGGATTTGAGGAATGGCAGGCGGGGCTACTGCCTCGGGGCCTCCACAAAAGAGGGGCCCCACAATAGATATAAAAAAATATCCAAATTTTGACGGGTCAGCAACTTTTACGTTTTTTCCCTTTTAAACGGTAATTTTTCGCATTTATATCGACAATAATTGCACTAACATAATTAATATTGTTCTTGAATATTAAAAACTATATATCCATATTTGTTCACTTCATTCCGAGCTTCAATCCATAAAACTTCGATACCGGTCGTATAAAAATGACACTTTTTGACGCCAAAAAGACTTAAAAAGACAAGCTCGAAATCTCTATGACTTTTATTAAAATTTTAGTAATTTTAACTTATTTAAGATTAAAAATCAACTAAAAGACATTTACCTGGTCTCAAAATATTCGCTTTGAGCATAAAAATGATTTCATCTCCGATTTCACAAACTTCGGTCAGTAATATTTTAAATATTTCTTATTTGAAAATGCTTATAAAAAATTACGCTGCTTTCTTTGTCTAAAATAACCCGTTAAGAAGGCTGTAACATTTTTCTAATAATATTTAGGGGGTCTATCATGTCTCATTTTAAAGCTTAGACCTTAAGTTTAAAACGAGCGGCTGTGGGACTACGTTAAATAGAAGCCAAATCATGGCGGAAAAGTTAGAAAAAATCGTTATTTTGCAATATTTTTGCATTCAATTTGGAATATCTCCAGTTCTTATTGACGAATTTTAGCTTAGAAAACGCCATTTTGTTTCTTTTTGCATAAGAAACAAAAAAGTGTTTGGGAACATTTTTCTATCTTCAATAATTTATTAGCTACAGTGTATTAAACAATTACATAGTTTATAAGAAATTTCTGACCACTTCAGCAGAAGGAAACAACTACTCGTTCTCGTGGACCTTGTTTTGAATAGTAAGATTTAGGGCCCCCACACGAAATCTGCCCAAGGGCCTCCACAGTCCTAAATCCGGCTCTGGTAAAATGCGTTCGAGAAAAAGTTTATGATAAATAATATGCACCTCAATTGAAAATATATATTTTTTATTTTTAACTGCCTGGCTTTCAATATACTACCTAATAATGTGAAACACTCCTACCTAGAAGAGTAATATCTGCCAATTTAATGCTGGAGTTGTAATTTTTGGTTAAGTTTTCTTCAGAAAAAACGATTCGATCTGCATATGTTCCACCAACTCTAAAGTACATTGGTGAAAGATGATTTACCAACTTTGTTAGGTTTGGATCCCTAAAATAAAATGATATATTTTGTATTTCTCTATCATTCAAAAAATCACCAAGCGTTACTACTCCATGCTAACTCTTCTAACATTAAAATTTAATATTTGCTTGAAAGTGATAGACAATGACGTAGAAGTAGACAAGATGTTTTAAGGACTTTCATTGTCTTAGTTTATTTAACTGACAACAGTTTATATAAAAACTGAGTATGCTGAGGCATAAAGGCGATGGACGCGATCATGCGTTTAACGCATGGAATTAAATAGTTTCAAGGCTAAGATTACATTTGGTTAGAAGTGGTTTCCAAATATTATTAATATTTACGGAACTAAAAAAAGAAAATCTCCGAAGAAAAAACAAAACCGAAGAACAATAGTAAACGTTTCATCCAAAGAGCTAACCACTAACGAAATGAGTTAACTTTAGAATTACCCCTAAGAAAACTCCGTTTTTGGACATTATCAGAATTATTTCAAATAATATAGATGTATATAAATCAGTGTTTCAGTATGTCATAAATACAAAACAAAATTTATAAAAAATTTAATGAAGAAAAAAAAAGGATTAAAAAAAAAGACAAAATTATTTAAAAAGATAAAATATAACTTAACAGTATTGGACAAAAAAGAAAAGAAAAAAAGAGGAAAAAAATATTCAAAAAAAGGAGAAAAGGAAGAAAAAAAATACTAAAAAAATATATAAAACACTATATTGTCAACACAAAAAAAACACAAAATTATGTAAATAGATTAGTGATTATTCAACTGTGAACCCCTTACAATGGTCAAAAAGATTAACGCTTTTTCGACCTCTAAACAAGGAGAGATGCTGGCCATTTGGTTTTAACCAGTGCCATCACACACACACACACACACACACACACAGCCTTGGTGACTCAGTCCCCATTGAAGAACCACTGGCAGACGAATTCAGATGAAAGGTTAGAGCAGTACTTAAAAAATTAGGAACACCGAAGCAGAATATTAGCATAGACGAAACGAATGTCCTTAGAAACATAATGATTCCACCATACGACCACAAAATCGAAGAAACTCTAAAAAAAGGAAACTACACCACTCTTTCTAAGAACCAAACCACGACCATTGAGGGAAGAATATATAGGACATTAAAGAAGCTTAAGAGGCACATACGATACATGATACGAATCACGTTGACAGGAAAACATGCTTCTAAGACCAATTACCAGCTCCCAAAGATCCGCTACCTATGCGCTTGCTAAATTTTTACTTCCAATTCTCAAACCTTTACAAGGACACACTATATCTTTTGTCAAAATTTGGGAAGATTTTGTCGAAATAATAGGTGGAAAGGGATTACAACCAGAAGTTCAATTTGTAAGCATTAACGTAGAAAGTTTATATACAAACGTCCCAGTAAAAGAAGTTTTGGATATCATTAGAAGAAGACGATAATCTAGCAGAACGAATCACACAACAACAAAATTGTTGGTAAGATATGCGGATGACACTTTTATTATATGAAGAGGGAACGACAAAGAACTTTAGAAATTTCTGTCCGATATCCATGATCTTAGGTTTTTAATAAAGTTTACAACGGAGAAAGAGCAAAACAACACTTTGTCATCCCTAGATGTCAGGGTTTAAAAGACTAATAATCACATTCACAATATCTCAATTTTTTATCAAATTATTTTAACAACACAAAACACGGCATTGTAAGAATCCTTTTGGACAGAGCATTGACGATTTGCAACGCATCAGAAACACTGCAACAAAAATAAAAACATCAAACAAGGTTTAATGTTTTTAATTTTTAAATAAATATCCCGCAAAACTAATGGATCGACTATTGGAACACCGTAGGAATAGAACAAATTTAAGAGACAATAAAGATCGAAAATCACTATCCCATATGACAAGAGCATTTTATAAAAAATAAAAACAATCGGAAAGAACTACAACATCGACATGGTATTTAATGCCAGTAAATCCTTAAGAAGTTACCTTACAAAAACCAAACTCGAAAGCCTCAAGGATCAGAAAAACTGCATTTATGCAATTCCATGCGAATGTGGTAATTCATATTTAGGCGAAACAAAAAGACCACGCATTAAATAACACCGGAAATGCACAATGAGGGGAGAAACGGAAAAGGCAGGTGCCGTTGATCACGTTTAGACTCAAGTATATCATATGAGGTGGTCAGATGCCAAAATCATATACCGAGAACAATATTTAAAAAAAAATAAAATTCAAGGAAGCAAAACACTGAATGCTTTAGTACCTTCCGTAGATATTAGAAATATTTGGAAACAACTTCAACAATGCCTTGAAGGCATGATTGCGTCCATCGCCTTTATGGCTCAGCGCACTCAGTTTTAGTACAAATAGCTTTGCATAACCCACTTAGTATTCACCTGAAGACGGCTAGAGATACTCACCAGTTGAAACGCTATGTCATTTAAAAATAAATTAAGACTATGAAAGTCCAAAAAATATATTTCATTTAATCAAAATTTAAATCCAACACATCAACCGCGTCCCCTTTTTACATCATCAAGACCTTACAAACCGCAACGAAAGCAAGATTCAATTAACACGAATCCCTCTCCTAAAATCTTAAATCATCGCTTTCAACATCAGATGGTTCCTAGAAAACCTTACCTTTACCACCACTATTTCATAATAAAAACCTCTTTGCAAAATCCATCAAAAAAAGAAAATTGAATTGAAATTTCAACTTACCAAGTCGAAATTCTATGTTACTAGGTTGAAAGTTTAATTAATTATGTTAAAACTATAACCAACTATGTTGAAATTTGAACTTACTAGGTAAAAATTAAAACTTACTACGAATTAGGGTGCAATTGCAACTTACTATGTCGAAATATCAACTTACCATGTTCAAATTTTTGAAATTTTAATTTATCATGTCAAAGTTTCAACTTACTGTGTTGATATTTTAACTTAGCCTGTTGAAATTTTAACTCAACTTTTTTTTGTACTTGGCCCCTCTGGCCTTTGGTACCATCGTTAGTATCAACGTACCGTGGTCATCTAAGTGAAGTGAGAGGTAAGTTATTAACATGGAACTTACAGGTTTGGAGGAGAGGTTCCCACCTTTGCAGGTGGTAGGTTTTACAGTCTAGACGTTCTAGAGATAGAAGAATGGACAGTTGACATTTTAAAGTAATTCCAGATGGGCGGTAAAGGGATGCATTATATTGGATAATTCCCCGGAGAAAGAGCCGTGGAAATACTTATAAAAGACCAATAGATTCCGTACAGCTCGTCTTTGGGCAAGAGAAGGGGGCTTTTCTGTAAGAGTTGGTCATTTATAAGGTAAACGACTTTTTTAGATGATGTTAGTAATGCTTAGAGTTGTGGGAGACGCTATTCCCCAGGCATGGGAACAATATTCCAAAGAAGGTCTGGTTTGAGATACATACAGAATATACTTTCTGGCTGAAAGAGAAATCTGAGCTTTTTTGGCGATGCTGTGTCTACGGATATCACGTGTTTATGCCAATAAAGGTTATTTTCGAAAGTAACGCTGACAAGGTTAAATAATTCATTGTTCTGCAGAATTTGGCCGCTCATAAATAAAGGATGACCAAACATGATTATGTTTTTAAGACATTAAACTGGACAAGGCTGTGGCGCCCCAATCCAGAAATTAATATAAGGTATTGTGAAAGATATATCTGCTCAATGTTTTTTTTTTAAATCAGGCTTGGAAACTGGTTGGAGAAACTGAATATTAGACTGAAAGTATCCTATGTATGGATGAACATTAATCCTAAAAAAGAGATCGTTAATGTTAAAAAAATAGAGTTGGTGCCACTACGGAGCCCAGCATTAACTTTGTGAAAGTAAGAAGAGTGACCCTCTACAATAACTGAAAAAGTGGATTAAAAAGAAAACTGGTGAGCACAGGCTCAAACTTTTTTGTTTGGGGAAACCCTTGTCATGTTGTGATGACTTCCTGCTTACCAAATATTGAATTTTAGGTTGAATTTGTTAATTCAACTTCAAATGTATTTTTGACTTCTTATATGGTGTTACTCACGCTTTTGTTAAGTGACTTAATGGTCTAAGAGCTGGAGCCGAAAAATCATCGTCATCAGTAATATGGAGTTTCTTCCTTAAAACATGTTCATTTTTTTTCAAAATTTTTCCAGGTGAAGGTCTTAACCCCCTTAGCTGAAAACTTAAGGGGGTGATAGCTAGGTGGATACAAAAGGGGTGGCGGATAAGGGTAAAGAGATTAAAAATTTAGACAAAAAATCGTTATCGATAATATGTCAGCCATTTTGACCACTTAAAGTTAAACCCTTAATGTGTCGAAATCCAAAAGGGTTGACAGTTAGGTGGATACCAAGGGCAGTAAAACGGGGTCAAATTATCACAAAAATAAATCATTTATTATTATTATCAGTAATACCACTTTAGATATTTTAATAAAATTTGGCATACATTTACTGTGTATCATGAGGCATTTTTTAGTGTACTACATTTTTTTATTTCCACCAGTGGCGTTCGCAAGGAATTTGGCCTGCCTATTTTGGCAAATATTGATGGCACGTCACTGATTTCCCTTAAAATAAAACAAAAATTAAAATCTCCAATCATTTCTAGGGAAAGTTGATCATTTGATTTTTTTCAATCCGAGGCACGGTTTTGGCTTAAAAAAATAAAAACCGTTTCTCTGCATGATCAAAACAATATCGGTAAACTCTATCACCATGCAGAAAAAAATCTCTATATAATTTTTCTAGGTGAAAACCGTGCGTCGGACTAAAAAATTATGAGCAGATTTGATCTCTTGATTTTTTTTAGTCCGACGCACGGTTTTCACCTAGAAAAATTAAATCTAGATATTTCTCTGCATGGTGATATTGTTTACCGATATTCTCATGATCATGCAGAGAAATGGTTTTTATTTTTTAAGCGAAAACCGTGCATTGACCGGATTGAAAAAAATCAAGTGATCAACTTTGCTTATAAATGATTGGGGATTTCATTTTTTTTTTAATTTTAGGAGAAATCAGTAACGTACCATCAATATTTGCCAAAATAGGCAGGTCAAATTTCTTACGAACGCCACTGGTGGGAATAAAAAAATGTAGTACACTAAAAAATGCCTCTTGATGCATAGTAAATGTATGCTAAATTTTATTAAAATATCTAAGGTGGTATTACTTATAATAATAATAAATGATTTATTTTTGTAATAATTTAACCCCGTTTTACTGCTCTCGGTATCCACCTAACTGTCAGCATTTTGGATTTAGACACCTTAGGGGTTCAACTTGAAATGGTCAAAATGGCTGACATATTATCGATGACGATTTTTTGCCTACATTTTTACCCCCTTTACCCATATTCGCCACCCATTTTGTATTCATCTAGCTGTCAGCCCCTTGGGATTTCCGCTAAAGGGGTTAAGACCTTCACCAAGGAAACTTTTAAAGCATATTTTTGATGACGATTTTTTCCCCAAAAATTTTGCACTTTTAACCCTTGTTGCTACCCCCTGTATCCAATAGGTTGTAAGCCTGCGCGGGAACATAATTAACAATACTAAATGAATATTTTTTAAGGGAGAAACTTCATATTACTGATGACGATGATTTTTCGGCTGCAGCTCTTCGTATAGAACCCCTTGAAGGTCGTAATCGATCCCTGGGCGTCAATATGGACTACTTAATTACTGTAAGAATATGACAATGAGAAACAAACATGTTTCCAAAGTTAAAGAAGAATTAACTTATACTTCCACTTACGTTAGATTAAAATCTGAAAATCTCCCTTCGATATTGCTGCAATCCAAGGCTACACTTAAAAATTTCTCACTTACAACTGCTAGTGGTCCACCTTGAGTATCCACAGAATAAGTCAAACATGTCGCTAGGGTGGCAACGCACAGCAGACATAGAACTACAAAATATAAGTAAAAATGTATAATATCCTAATTTATTTTGCCACAATAGTATTAAAAGTCTACAATTTTGATTCTTGATAAAAAGTTTGTAACATTTTTAATTATATTACTGGTTGCTAAAAGGGCAAGTGTTACGGTTTTAAATATTTTCATAAAATATTTGGTGACGTTGCACCCTATTTTGACATTTTTTTCTTCACCCCCTTTTAATGGATAAGGATTACTTTGCAATTTTGAACGGAATTATGCATTTTTTATTTTAAAATACGAATCTACATAAAAAACTAGGTCTGCGTACAAACCAAAATTTACGTTAATCTGCTGATTACGGAACTGTGCTAGTGCTTAAGAAGTTATTTAATATGCCCCTCTTTTTTAAATTTCGTATGCGCTCTAAGATTGTAAGTATTCCTAATAGTCAAACAGAACGGATTCGATCTCTCTTGTTATCTGGAGTTGTAGGTGTAGTAGCCATTACTTTATCCTTTATAAAGCTTCACGAAAAAAGTCACTTAAAGGCAAATCTGGCGAACGGGCGGGCCAGATGACCCGATTATCTATTTTTAAACATTTTATCTAAATAATTACGGGTTCTAACGCATTATCTAGTGAAACTCCGTCCTGCTAAAACCATTTGTCAGGATTTAGTTACTAGTTTAGTAACTGCGGCACTTTATAGAAACACAAATAAATTTGGATTATATCCCCGCACATCGTGTCTTTTTCGACCTTAAAGTATTAAAAACACTGTAACTTTTTTTTATAATTCCGAAGTCAATCGACAATCTGTTTACTTGCGTGGTTGTAATAAAGTTATAAAAAAATTGCATACTTTAGATTCTTGAAATCATTAGCTACTTATCACGAATCATCACTAATATAATAATTGAATAGCATTCCTACCTTGTTTTATCATAAATGTGTGCATGTTAATTAGTATGTACTATATCTAATACAACCCACTAACTATTAAAGCTTTAATTGTTTTATATGTATATATACTATTCTCCACTTTACTTCGATAGATAAAAATACTTAAAGTGTGAATTTCCAACACTTATAAAAATATTTATCGCGTTAGTTGATACTTAGCTTGAAAAAGATTCTACGAGACCAAATATTTATAACAATCTCCTATATTAAAGGAACTTCGGAAAAGATCCGCAGAATCGCGAATAAGTTTAATATTAAAACGACATTTAAATCCCAAACCACTCTAAGAAGTATTCTTACTAGACGAGACCGGACAACAGTGTTTCAAATAATGACTGTATCTACCAAATTCCCTGTGAATGTGGTGAGGTATACATCGGAAAAACGAAAAGACCACTCGAAATAAGAGTTAAAGAACACAAAAAACATAGGAACGAGCTGAAACGTCAAAGCCAGAAATTGCTGAACACACATCATGGTCAAAACAAAACCGCATACAATGATCGGAAGCAAAAATTATTCACTAGAAGAAAAGAAAATTAAAAGAAGCTGTAAACAACCAAAATGTATTACCAAGCCTAGTATTGATATTCCGGATATTTGGCAGCCGTAGCTGAATCGTGAAACATCGGTCAAGCTTCGGTGAACAACGGATAGTATATAAGTCGTAGCTTTTAAGAACAGTTTTTTGTTATCACCTGAAAACGGTGGAGATACAACACTAACCGAAAAGTTTATCAATTAATAAATAAAGAAAATGGATGTCCAAAATTTTAGTGTTATTGAAACAAGGAAGTTTAAAGGTTTATGGAAGCCCAATACTATGGCCTATTCAATCAAAAAATGTCCGGCCCACTATGAAAATAACTGTCATGAGAGGCCCCCTCGATTCTGCGCAGTAACAAAATTTCCCAAAATATTGTAATGTGATGCCTACCTACACACAGTTTGTAGGTAGGCAACACATTATCTTTTGACAGAGCCGGAGTTCCGTTTTCGTGTGCGACGGTGCGGTGTTTATGAAACTATACCCGCGATGTGGCAACTTCCCACTTTCTTTGTTCCATAATCCCCAGAGTGTCTAGACTGGAATCTGCTACCCGCAGAAGTTTTCCCTTCTCCAAATATTTAGGTCTGGTGTAGGTAAACCCCCGACGATATAAAAAAATGCCTATGTAAAAAAATATATACTTCTCGTTAAGTTTGTTTATGTTATCTGCATGAGGTAACACTATTTTATTGTACTTTTATACAAATTATAAATTTATAAAATATTGTATCACCCTAAAACACAAACAACCAGTTCAAATTATGTGAGTTTTTATTTTCTTGACCCTTGCCGATTTCGATGATTGTTTACATACAAAGACTCTGATTACAAATCTAAAGTAAGTATTTTTTGTCAACGTTTTATTTTTCAGATATCAATGCTTAAATATGATAATTAGATTAAACTCATTTACACTATCTGGCCCTTTTTTATCACAAAATTGGTGATAAGTACATGAAACTATCATACAATGTTTGAAATTTATTTTAAAGAATCATGTTGTCAGTTATTTTATTAAAACTTTTGGTAAAAATAAAAACCTCCCAAAAATATCGACCATTTAAATAAAAGGCTGTGAAGTGGCGCTATCAGTTCTTTTTATGTTAAATCAGATGATATAACATCCAATATTACACAATAATTTAAAAAATATGTTTTAATAGTTTCGTCTATTAACTAACAATGTTGTGCAAAAAAAACGGGGAACGTATAGTTAGTCTGAATTTGACGTTTGATGATGTCAACTTTATACATGGTAACAAAGAATTCTGGAAGTCCGGACCTGACCTACGATTCATTGTGCAAACTGCGCGGGGCCGATTCCCCTATTCCCGCTGCCCTGCACGCCTGGACAATTTTATTCTACAGCATTGGCCTTCCATACAGCTTTAAACTTCCTTGTACTGAAACCATAACATTGTCTAACACTTTAATCACAAATGGTAATTTGTTGTGACAGGTACATTTAATATTTTTAAACCTCAGCATAAAGCAATGGCCATCAACCATTATTTAAGCAAACAGAAATTGAAGCTACACATTTATCTTTAATAATATTATAATATTATAAAAACATATTTTCCTATCTTTGTTAATGCTTTGAAAAAATTTCCTTTGCTAAAATGCAAAAGGCTTTCCGGTTAATCATGTGGTTGTTATTAAATGCAAAAAAAATGATTTGTGATAATTTTGTCTCTTCAATATAACAGGTTGGATTTCTTTTATGCGTTTATTTAATGATCTGAAAGTTTTTTCATAAAACCTTTGTAATTGATTTTATAAATCATATTGTCCCGTAATACCTCGTATATACACACGAGATATTTTTGGCTTTATTTTTGTTATTTGGGACCTAATAGTGTTTTGTGTTTCACCACCCAGCACAAATACAAGAAGTAGCAAAAACACTAATATCAAGATCACTACGCCTCGCGGACGTCAACAACAGGTATCTAGAATTAAAAACCATCACAGCAGCACTTAAACAGAATAGGTACAGGGTTTTCCCGTATAATTGCGCACCCCTTTAAAATCTTTATTTTTATAGATAGAAAAAAATAGTTTATATGAAAGTTGCAGGATTTTTCATGAAGATTTTCATGGTGTAAGATAGAAAAACAAATGATGATCGGAAAATTAACAAATTACTATCAACTTCGTTATTTTAAATGGAACACCCTGTATATGATTGAAAATTCAAATTCTGCTAATCTTCCTCTTTTCAAATATATATAACTTATCTATGTTTGGATAAACGAGTTGAAAGTTATTTGAATTTAAAATCTGTTCTTATAAGCCATAGTTAGCCATGGATACAACCCAAAGTTTGGCAAAGTTAAGTCGCGTTAGCCATGGTTCGTCTTGGAAACCAAACAAAAATTGACTTCTGTCAAATACTTTTATATTTTACTTAGCTGTAGGGTTGTATCCATGGCTAACTATGGCTTATAAGAACAGATTTTAAATTCAAATAACTTGCAACTCGTTTATCCGAACATAGATAAGTTATATATATTTGAAAAGAGGAAGATTAGCAGAATTTGAATTTTCAATCATATACAGGGTGTTCCATTTAAAATAACGAAGTTGATAGTGATTTGTTAATTTTCCGATCATCATTTGTTTTTCTGTCTTACACCATGAAAATCTTTATGAAAAATCCTGCAACTTTCATATAAACTATTTTTTTCTATCTATAAAAATAAAGATTTTAAAGGGGTGCGCAATTATACGGGAAAACCCTGTACAAAAATTACACAATACAGAAAGCTCAAAGACAACACACAAACCAAAGGCCGAAAAACACCAGAGAACAGACCATAAAAACCGTACTGCCATACATAAAAGGAACTACAGATAGAATAGGAAGGATTCTTCGAAAACACAATATTATAACAATATATAAACCGCACCAAACCATCAGATCCTATCTCAGAAACCCAAAAGACAAAATACAACTGGAGAATCAGGGCGTCAATACATAGGCCAAACCAACAGGAGAATATGGACAAGAGTTAAGGAGCATAAACTCGGCCCTGTTTATGCACCAACTCGAAACAGGAAATAAAATCGATTTTGAAAATTGCAAACAGATAGCCAATATGGACCACTATGGAAAGAGGATAATTAGGAAAGTCATAGAAATAGAGAAAGATGGTTCACTAAACAAGAGAGTCGATGCTCTAAACCTTTCAACAACTTGGAAAATCCTTTTCGCAAAAT
>JAHBCN010002155.1:97389-115839 GCA_019359885.1 Listronotus oregonensis
AAAGCCAACAAACTTTAATAAAAAAAAACTTTGTTACAATTATAATTTTTTATTAATCATAGTTTTATTGAAATATTGACCAATTATGGCTAAAAACAATAAACCAACCCATCTTACCCTATACATTTTGAATTTAGTATTATGTTGACAGTAAAATTAAATAAAAAGGAAAATTAATTTTTTTTTTTATATATAAAACAAAAAAAAAATAAAACATTTTTTGGGGGTATAAAACTAAAAATTAAAATTAAAAAACTATTTCTTTTGGGGGTTTAATTAAAAGATATTATATTATATATTCTTGCATATCGATCACTGATAATATCAAATTTGCCCTTAAAAAAAAAATGATAATAGGTATAGGCTTTTTCACCTTTTTTTATATCGAAAAAATTTCACGTTTTAATTTTAAATAACATAATATAAATATCATCTTTGAAATGTTCTTTTTGCAATTTATTGCGTTTTTTTTTGTCCTCTAAGCATTATCAAAGAGAAAACTCTTTCAACGTTAAAAAAGCCTAGCGAAAGCCGGACAGGCCGGGCATATAAATATTTGACAGGACACGACTAAAAGCCTAAAAATCCGGCTAAAGCGGACAGATGGCAACCCTAATCATTATTATTTTTTTTTTGGGGTAAACATAGATACTATGTTTAAAACCCACCACCCCACTGTTTTTTTTTAAACAGATGTAAACATTAAGCCGTATTGTCAAATAGCTAAAATAAAAAAAAGCATTTAAAAGAATTATAGTTTCGTCGGGGTATATCCCCCCCTTTGCCGACCAATCACCATTAGAGCAGGGAACTCCTGGCCTATACATTCAGTACAAGTGTTTAAAAAAATTAAATTTAAAAGGTTTTATAAAAATATATAATTTATGTATATAATATTTTTTTAGTTTTTTAAGTTTTGAGATATTGACTATAAAATTTTCTTTTAAATTTAGGAAAAAACAAATATCAATACGTTTTGGAGTTTGTTTGGTATTTTTAGCTACTTTTTCATAAAAATGCATTTAATTTTTCTAAAAATTTAAACCCATTTCTGTGGTTAGGGTGTGTTTTAGGACTTTGAATACCCCCACCACTTTTTTTTGAGATATAAAAAATTGTCAAAAACAAAGGTTCAGATTATTCGACTTTAGAGGTTTTTTTTGTTGGTTAAATATAGCAAAATTCACAGAAACAGCATTTTTTTAGATTCAAGATTGAGAAACTTGAAAATAATTTTCACCTATTTCTCTTAACTCACTTTCATTAAAAATATTTTTTCCCAACGCTGTGCGATAAACATTTTCTAAGATACAGCCGGCTTCCTTTCTTATTTGGACACCCGTAAATACTATCCGACATTAATTTGTAACCATTTAATTTTCACTATTTTTTTGCAGCTTTATTTAATTCTTTACATAGCAGTACATACAAGTTTTGGTGGTGCATCATTTTTGAAAATAAAACTATTTATTTTTATTACTACTCATAAAAATATAGTGAAAAGTTAAGTTTTTTTTTGTATTTAATAGATAATTAATTAAAAAAAAGACACCAAGATAGAATGAAAAACATGTCTCTCATAGACAGGTTGTCCCAAACATTAGGTGGATAATTTTTGGCGTGATAACAGTGGAAAATAAAAAAAATATTAAATACCTGTTCAAAAATTCTTGGATTTAGCGGCAAAGGGTACTAAATGTAAAGAAAATAATTTCGCAGAAGAGGATTCGGTAAAATCTCGTATATATTTTATTTGTTCAAATTTTAAGAGAATATAAACATTAATATATGTCAAACATTATTTTATGATTTATCCTCGGAGATGTAGTCCTAATAAGCAAATCGATAAAAGCCGAATTTTCACCGGTAACATTAATTTTTACATGGGTTCTATAAAAACCTGTGGTTTGGTGTTCTAATTCACGCAAGTAAATTTTTAAAACTTTAAGTGGTTTTTGTAGCATATAGTGACTACAAAAAGTGGGGGTCCAATTGTTAAATTTAAAGATTTAATAAAATAATATAGGTAAAAAATTAAAATATTTTCCATTTTTTGTTAAATTTGGCCTGCCCCCTCTCCCGTCCCCTAAGCATACACCACTGATAAAAATAAAATTCTGTATTCCATATGCATGAAATCCAAATATTGTAAAGTACCAGAACAATTAAAATCGTGCTAATGAGGTTTTTAATTTTGCAACCTACAGTGTAGTTCTTGTTTATGTGTAATCAGCGCAAGGGCGGATTAGTCCACCTGGACACTGGAAAAATCGGTGTCCGAGTGGACTGCTCCATAATATTTCATAGACTAAAAAAAAAATTATTCTGGCCTGCTTCAGACATATTTTCGCACCGTTTTGACTGTCCCAATCCACCCCTGAATCAGTGCCAACAAAAATACCCCAAAAATAAAGTTAAACCCAATTATGTCTAATAAACAATGACAATAATAATTTCTAATGCACTAATCAAAGAGACAATTAATAAATTGTTAATAAGTTATTTTGAATTAAATTAAGGATCTATGTTCAGCTGATCGGTGTCATCTGGATGTCGTCAAATGTTAAGGATAGTTCTTATAACGGAAATAAAACTTTACTGTCGTTGCCCAATTTTTATCATTTATTTTTGTATTTTATGGTACATTTAGACAATGCGATAGAGCTACAAGAAAACTGTAGCTCCCGTCAACCAAGCGGAGTTTGACTTTAACGGGAAATCCTTAGTACTTAACTTCGCATATTATTTTTTGACATAAATTTAGTGATTACCCTATAAAGTCTTGCGGCCTATACACTTATAACTTGCATGGGTTATTGTTATATCGTTGATTGGTTATATGTTAAGGCGTGTTGTTCAATTCATCAGATGGTTTAGCGCTGAAATATATCGTGACGTCACACTAGATTACCGCTAGTTTTATCCTTGTTCATATACTACTAAAACAACGGCCATCTTTCTTTAGCGCTTTTCCATCAATTAATTTAAAAACGGATTAATGAAACAGCGATTAGTGCGCACGATTCATCGATGAATTTAACAACACGCCTTTAACATTGGAGCAGCATTAAGCCGCGTTTACACCAAAGTCTTGCACTAAGTTTTCCACAAGTTGCGGCAATTTGTTGTTTTTTTCACAAAATACAGCAACTTTTTCTATCTTCTACTTGTCGAGAGACAAATCTTCCACTTAATTTTAGTTTCCCGCGAAGTCTCGGTAAAGATTAAAGAAAGTTGACAACTAAAAGTGGAAGATTTGCTGCGCGCTTAGCGCAAGCAACTTGTAGAAAATTAGTAGAGAACTGGAGAACTACTACCTAAACCTTTCGGGCCAATTCTTTGGCAACAAATTTTCCACTTGTTTCTCTAAATTTAAGAAGAGCAACTTTTAGTTTTTTACAAAAAATCTTCCACTTGTTGCTCTAATTTGAGAAGTGCAACTTTTAGTTGACAACTTTTAGTTTTCTACAAACGATCTTTTGTCAACTTTGGTGTAAAAAGACCGAAAAAATTTGACAACTAAAAGTGGAAAATTTTTTGCTGCACGCTTTGCACAAGCAACTTGTAGAAAACTAGTGGAGAACTAGAGAACTACTGCCTAAACCTTTCGCGCTAATTCTTTGGCAACAAGTTTTCACTTGTGTCTCTAAATGTGAGAAGAGCAACTTTTAGTTTTCTACAAAAAAATCTTCCAGTTGTTGCTATAATTTAAGAAAAGCAACTTTTAGTTGGCAACTTTTAGTTTTCTACAAACAATTTTTTGCCAACTTTAAGTTGTCAACTTTGGTGTAAGCGCGACTTTAAATCATCAATTGGCTAATTTATTGCTTTAATTTTACTTTAATTTTTGACCTTTTTAGAAAATAAGCATTATGGCCAAAATTTTCTTCCTCTTTGCAAAAATCTATGAATCATATTCAAATTTGATAAGGACATTTAATATCAAGTTTGATTTTTGGTCTCTTGCATAAATAATTAATTAACAGTCAAGAAAAACACCGATATATCGTACTTACCCATCCAAATTTTCTTCGTCAAATCTACATTATTCACAACATTTTTAACAACATTGAGACGTTGTTCCAAATAGTTAAAAGTTGCTGGGTTTAAAAACATGTCTTCCGTTGCATCTTTTCCACTAAAATAATACCTGAAAAAAATGTATCTCACTAAAAAATTATTATTATTTTTTTTTGTTAAAAAGAAACATCTTAAATTTATGAACTATGTAATATAACCGGTTGGATTTATTGCAATAAATCTGTAAATAATTGTAAAACTAAAAAACTATTTTTAACTTTGATGTTTCTAAAGTCTGCAAATTTCAACTTATTAGGTTTCTTTAGGAAAAAGTTAAATCTGTAAGATTTGGAGGTCAAGCTACATATAATTTATTTATTTATTTTGTGGATAATAACAACAATTTTTTTAAACCAGTCTAATGTTCGTTTTTATGGGAGAAAACACTGAAGTTCCACAGTTTGGTTGGTAGAAACTTTATATAAAATCATGAGTTAAATAAATAAAATCAAAAGTTTGTAAAATAAAATTTAATGAAAAATTTGACATACTGCTAGTAACTGTATTTGTGCTTTCTTTGGCTGCTTTTTACTGCTTCTCTTTTAGCCACGGTAGTCGTTCTTTCAAAAATTACATCAACATTTATTTATCTCGTTTCCAGTCGTTCTTATAATATTGCAAGTAATTAACCAATTGCAAAATGCATTTATTGCACCAGAATGTATTTTTCGAAAAATGGCATATAGTCCAGTAAATGAAGGAACAAAGCTGTAAATAAATCTGTTCAGTTTTCCCTTGTGGCGCAATTCTTAGGTCTTCGGGAATGCTTTCGGGCGAAAAAAAGTTTATCAACATTAACAGTTGGGAAAGGGCTGAAAATAACCCCTCAAGGCTCGAAAAATGGGTTTCCCGCTAATATCTGCCAAAATATTCAAATTGGAGAAATTTTGTTAAAACAAAAAATGAAGATCGCCTTGTAGTCTACAAAAATGGTTTTTATAATTTTTTTAGAAAAATCGATAATTTTCGAGATAACGGTACTTAGAAGTACCCTTATTTCAGCTGCCGTTCTACTATTTGTTCTATTTTTGGGACTTTGGAGGGCCATTTTTAGCGGGTTCCTACGTCGAAATCGTGATAAACTTTTTCTCGCTCGAAAGCATCCGCGAAGACCTAAGAATTGCGCTAGAAATGAAAACTGTACAGATTTATTTACAGCTTTGGGTACTTTTAGGTCTTCAGTTATTGGACTAATAACCACACCATATAGACTTTTTCCTGGGAGCTTTCTGAACCCAATGCAGAAAACCGCATTTCGATATCTGCTGACCTTAAAAATTTCTTTATTTCGGTCGATTTTGATCTAAACGCCCAGGACTGTTTACAGAAATCAACAAGTCGCCACGAGATGCTAGGACGGGTAACTTATTTTGGCCCAAAAATCGAGTTCCATAGTTTTCCCCACCGACTCTCCTTATCGTAATTACGAGTATAAGAATTTTTACAGTGACGATCAAATAAAACACTTTTCTGGCAAGTAGCATGTTTGCAAAAAGTATTTATTTATTTTTAATTTTTCACAATAATGACATTAATAATATTTGTGCATAAATTATACTGGTTTAGTCTGACACATTGTGTAAAATTAGCAGTTTTAGAAGAGAAATATATTAAATTTATTTATCTTGAGAAAATCACTGCTCAAGTAAATATTTCCATAAAGACTAAAAATAATAAGCAGTTATACAAAAATTAACAAGTCGCCACTGGCGTAGTAAGACATGGGACTCCCACCAAATATACGCCAGGTGCTAATGACCCCAAGGGGAACACTTTGGTAAAGTAAATTTTCCTTTTGAAAATTGCTAAAAAGGTGTTTTTTTACCTTCCTCCCCCAGAGAAAATCTAAGTAAATCCTCACTTTGTATTGTTTTCCTAAATTTGATCAAATTTTATCGTCAGATCCCAAGTTTCGCAAAATTATCTAGGGCTTTTCAAATAAAAAAATACCAAAGTGTGTCCTTTAAGACCAATACCATCTAGTATTTGGTATGGATTCCA
The DNA here is from genome assembly GCA_019359885.1 of Listronotus oregonensis. NCBI lineage: Eukaryota > Metazoa > Arthropoda > Insecta > Coleoptera > Curculionidae > Listronotus > Listronotus oregonensis. Next base: position 103,471 of record JAHBCN010002155.1, read on the forward strand.
GGTCTCACTTTTTTATATAAAAAACCTAGCTACGAGAATGCAAGTCGCAACGTGACACCAGGACGGATAGACCCTCAGTAAAAAAAGTGGAACTTCAGCGTCATTTCCACCTACGCTCGAAACCTCATTGTTCCCCCCCTCCCTTGGTTTTACATTAGTGCATATATTTAATAATTGTAATTTTTTTTGCTGTATATTATGCCAATGAATCCGGCTTGCCGAACCCTACATTTTCTATTAATTAACTTATTTTGCCCCAAAATTTGACTTTCATCGTTTTTTTCTTTGATTCTTCAAATAAATAATTTTGTAAAATAATTTTAAAACTGCATATAGATAACATTTAGTAATATTTATTTGCTATTGCTAGCTTCTATTTTAAAAATATACCTGCATTAATTACATATATTAATATAAATTAATTAATATAAGTATTACACACATTATCTGATAATAGTATAACACCGTTATTAAAACAAAAAGTTCTTACTGGTGCCAAGTTACGGCATTAATAGCTTCAGATCCAGACTCCAAAAACTGAGATAAATATTGTTGATTAGCAGAACTACCACCCACATCAAACATATCAGGCCCTACTAAGTATGATGAATTGTATTCGTATTTGTCTAAAATGGCCCGCAATGTTTTATAGTCGGTTCCTAGTTGAGTGGCGTCCACATGGTCATTATAAATGGCATTATAGAGATCGGGCTCTAAAATCAATTGACCTGGATATTTTTTTAAATAAATTGTCATATACAGTGTATCTATATGCAGGGTGGGCCAAACGGAGACGTCAATTTTTTTTAGGTAGAGCACCCCAAAGCCTACCAGAATTACTCCCATATATTATGCGATTTTTAACCATTTTTGAGATATGATTTTTTTGTAATGTTTTAAAATCTTTTGTGCGTGAGTGAAATATTATTTATTATAATATTTACAAGTTATTGCTAATTTTTAACCTTACCAGGCGTTAAATAGAGTTCTAAATTAACACTTAAAATTAAAAACTGCATGTGTTTCTACTGAAAATTGGTAATTATTGGGCATTATTTGCAAAGAAATACATTCTTAAGCCACTTTTAAAATGACAAATTTATTATTTCATATACGGGTATTATATTTCTAGACACTCTAAAAACTAGTCTATGATGTGGACTTTCAAAAGGCACTAAAACATTACCTACTTTTTTTAAAGCAACGAGTATTTTAATGGGCAATTTCCTTTAACGTGCCATAAAAAAATAAAATCTATAAATTGACTTGCACTTTTTCCTAAGCAGGTAAATAAATTAAAGAATATTCTTTATTAAAAATAATTTATTTTAATCTTACAACAGTTTTTTAAACCTTGCAGGAGCTCCAAGAGAGCATTTAAGAAGCTCAACTTGTGGTAAATGCCAATCAGCGAAGTTTTCGACGACTACGTGCTAATTTTTTAAGGAGGTGCAGAACATGGATTTATGATGGAGGAATACAATTTGAAAATCTGTTGTAAGATTAAAATAAATTATTTTTAATAAAAATATATTCCTTAATTAATTTACCCTAGCTTAGGAAAAAATGTAAGTCAATTTATAGATTTTATTTTTTTATGGCTTAGAAATATAATAACCGTATTTAAATAAAATAATAAATTTTCAAAATTTTAAAAGTGGCTTTTATGAATGTATTTTTTTTTGCAAATAAAGCCCAATAATTATCATTTTTTAGTGAGAACACATGCAGTTTTTAATTTTAAGTGTTAATCTAGGATGCTATTTAACGCCTTGTAAGGTTAAAAATTAGCAATAACTTGTAAATATTATAATAAATAGTATTCCACTCACGCACAGAAAAGATTTTAAAAAATTACAAAAAAAATCATATCTCGAAAATGGTTAAAAATCGCGTAATACATATGGGGGTAATATAAAATTTGGGAGATGTTTATGTTTTCCAAGGATTTCTTACAACAACATTTGTAATCATCTGCCCTGAGAAATGGTAAAATTCTGCAGTCATCAATAGTTTTTCCTTTATGGCTTATTCCAGTGTTGGAATTTAATTTAATAAATGTACTCAATTTTTTAACTTGTATAAAGCACAATTACAAAAAAATTGCATGATACAAAAAAATTTCTAAGTTAATAAGATGTTCACAAACAATTTCTCAAATAGCAAAATTTTAACCAAAAAAAAAAAAAGATACAATGGAATAAACCATTGAGTGTTGCATATTTCAACTCTTTTCCAGGGTAGCAGATAATTACAAATATTGTTGTAAAAAAGTTTAGAAGAACATAAACTTCATTGAAAGTTAAAACAAAATTTAATTTAGATACCTTGTTTACAATTAAAATTCATGTCATAATCTAAAGTTATAGCTCATTAATTTAAACTATGGTGTTTGAAAAAATGATCCTTCAATAACCATATTGAAAACAATAATGTTTATTTTTTTATTTTTTAACAAAAAATGTTTATTGCATTATCCATTATTTTTTTTGTCAAAACTTCTTTGAAAGAAAGTGACAAAACGCCAGTCTCTTTATAAACACAGAATACTTCAATTATTCGATAATTTTTTTAAACCCCACAATTGACATTAACGGAGTATAATTTTAAATTATGACATACATTTTTATTATAAACAATGTATTTTAATAAAATTTTGCTCTAACTTCTAAATTAAAGGAACTTCATAAATAGCGATTTTTCCTCATTTTGTTACAACTGACGCTGGTAATATCGATTTGATTAAAATTGAGTCATTTCAGACCATGCAGATCATAACCCCGAAATACTGTTTTTAAGTTTAAAAGTGATCAATTTTTCGGACCTTAGTCGCTATTTATTACTAGAAGCTCCATGATATACGTAAAATTCTATTTGGCATTTTTTAGTTTATAGTTCAGTCATCCAAGGTTCAGAAACGGCGTTTCTAGGAAAAAATGTAGAAGTTTTTTTGTTATCGTTTCTTTATGTTCTTTAGTCTGCTGAATCCAAATCTGGGGTTTGCCACCTCGCCAGGCATAAGTTTCACAACGAAATTGCAAAAAACCTCATATTTTGGTCACTTTTTTCAGTTTTTTAACTATGACTCGAAAATAAGCGTTTTTTTGATGATAACTATGATCCACTAAATTAAAGGAGGCAAAATTTCCTCCAAATATGTAAAATAACTCTAAAGCCTGGAACAATCCATAACGTCGTTAGATCGTGTTGAAAAAATGGCATTTCTTGACTATTTGCCAAAAAGGCATAAACATTATTCGAAGTGCCCGCTGGTGCCCTACCACAAATTTCATACATCTCCAAAATCAATTATTTTATGTCCTGGTTACATATAAGAAATTGGCAAACGTGATTAAGGTCCATAGGTCAACCAGCCAACATATTTTGAACAAATTTTTATTTAGACCAAAAAAAAAAAAAACACCATTTTTTAAAATTTCCATATATATTCGTCGTTCTCATCTGCAGAATTATCACCTAAAACAACGAGAATGGGGACTTTAGAGAACTATAAGACAAGCAGTGTCGTTCTTGTTAATTAAATTTAATATTATTTAAAAAGAGAAAACCGAGAATAAGAGAAGAGGAAGAAGAAGTCATTACCTGCATAAAGCTCAGGATTGCGTTCGCAGATGATCCGTTTAGAAGGACCAGGTTGTATATCCGCAACGACGTAATGTTTTCTTTTAGTTCTTTTTGGTCAGTGGACTGCTCGAGCTCTTTTTCCAGTGGAGAGACCAGCGCCTACCCTTTTGACCAGAAAGGACTAAAAAGAAAACATTATGTCTTTGCGGATATACAGCCTGGTCTTTCTAAACGAATCATCTGCGAACGAAATCCTGAGCTTTATGCAGGTAATGACTTTTTCTTCTTCTTCTCTTATTTTCAGTTTTACCTTTTTCAATAATATTAACTCTATTGTGCAAAGACATACTAAATTTTGTCCATAATAAACAAGAACGACACTGCTTGTCTTATAGTTATCTAAAGTCTCCATTCTCGTTGTTTTAGGTTATAATTCTGCAGATGAGGACGACGAATAAATATGAAAATTTAAAGAAATGGTGTGTTTTTTTGTGTAAATAAAAATTTGTTTTTAAATAGCTTTCCTTTTATCAAAACCTTATTCCCCTTAAATTACAAGTAGAACGATTTCGTTTGAGGTAGAGGGCTGGTTGACCTATGGACCTTACTCAAGTTTGCCAGTTCCTTATATGTAATCAGGACATAGCTGATAATCACAAAATAATTGATTCTGGAGGTGTATGAAATTGATAGTAGAGCACCAGCGCGCAGTTAGAATAAAGTTTTAACCTTTTTGGCGGATAGTCAAGAAATGTTATTTTTTCAACACCATCTAAAGACGTTATGGATTGTTTCAGACTTTAAAGTTATTATACGTATTTGTAAAAAATTTTGTATCCTTTAATTTAGTGTATCATAGTTATCGTAAAAAAACGCTTATTTTCGAGTTACACTTAAAAAAATTAAAAAAGTGTCACAAATATGAGGTTTTTTGCAATTTCGTTGAAAAGCTCATGCCTGGCGAGGTGGAAAACCTTAGATTCGGATTCAACAGCCCAAAAGATATATAGAACCGGTAAGAAAAAAACTTCTACATTTTTTTTCTAAAACAAACCTTTGCTTACTGATCTATTATGAATATATCTGAGAAACTTTTAATTGATCGTGTTACAAAAGGGGTAGTTTTGTTAGTTTTCATTATAGAAACATTTTCGTTTTGGCATTGTAAAACTAACTGATGAATGAATTACTTTATATTTGCAATATTAGAGAATTACTGCAAGCTGCCTTATAAGGGTAGAGTACTATTTATAACGACGTTATTTAAATAGTGCCTGTACTTAAATGTGACTCATAATTTATAGTTATAGCACACATCTTTTTAACACCAGTATTAATCATTAAAAAAAGAGGAAGAATTTTTTTAACTCATGGCGTGTGAATTATTACCCTTTTATTTAACAGTTAAATTTATTTGTATAATGCTCTAATTTTTTGGATTTGATACACCTTACCAAAACCGTTATATCTATACGTTAGCCTGTATGTATGCTGTGTATCCTAGAGCTGAAGAATTTTGCACCATCTCCTTTAAATCAGCTGTACAGTGTTAAAATATATTATTGTTTTAAAGTAGTAAAAGATCTTGAGCATTTTTTAAATTTATATCTTATGTCACTTTTTTTAATATTATATGGTGATTTAAAGTCTTTTAAGTATACAGAAAAAAAATCAGAAAATGTGTGATGAATGGTCTTGTTAACAAACATGATAGTAAAGTTCTTTTTACTGTACTTTCATCATTTGAGAATATTTTTACAATGTAATATTTTCTACAAGTCGATAATAATTTTAGTAAAACATTTTTCTTTCAAGCAACCAGGTTACATTCTGCTTAATGTTGGTGTCTGAAGAAACAACAATTTCGTTATTAAATATACGGTTAAATCTATGTATTTGTCGCACTCACATGGCGTAATTGTCCATTTCATGAACTGAATGTCCAGTTCCTGAAGTGGAACCAGATAGTGTAATAATATTTTATTTTACCACCTGGACAATGTTTTTGTCCAGTTCATGAAATGGATATACCAGTTTTCCACTTGGTGAAACGAGACGGTAATACAGCATATAGACACAAAAACCATCTAGTTCCTGTACTGTGTATTTAGCGTGTAATACAATGCAAGGACCCAATATTTTTGGTTAGTTGTAGTTAGTTTTTCCGTGTAATGTTGATCAAGAAGCGTATAAAAATTATCTTTGATATTAAACATTTTTGCTTTAGTAGTTCAATATAATGTTTATGCCATTCAAAACACCGACGGCTGATTGTTTCACTAAGTGGACAAATGCCAAATATACAGTACAGGAACTGGATGATTTTTGTGTCCAGATGGTGTGATACAGTCTCACTTCTCTAAGTGAAAAACATATCCATTTAATGAACTGGACATAAAAATTGTCCAATGTGGATGGAATTATTACACTATCTGATTCCACTTCACGAACTGGACATCCAGTTCACGAAATGGACAACTACGCCAAGTGGGTGCGACATATACACATTAATCAACGCATTTATAGGTTTATAAGTGATCATAAGTTTTATCACACTCAAGATCCAATAAATCTACTCCTTATTTAAATGCATATATTTTTAAAATCTCTTTTGGACTTGCTTAATGTAATTAACTTATTTTAAATAATAATAATACGAGTAAAAATAATTCCAAATTTTTCAAATGTCTTGCTAAAAACAGTTTTTGTGTGATTTCAGAAGTTAAGATCCCTGACAGAAAAAATATACCTGGATTTTTAACTATATTTAAATAAAGTGCTTAAAGTTTCTATTTTTAAAGAAATTATTTACAGGGCTTTAAGTGTAGAAAGAAAATGAACGCCGTACCCCAGAATAAATAGCTACTCCCGACATTTTTGTATCCTCTTTGACCTTACTCACAAAACCATCCCAATTATCTGTTTAGATCAAGGAAGTTTAATGTTGTATGGAAGGCCAATGCTGTAGAACAAAATTGTTCAGGCGTGCAGGGCAGCGGGAATAGGGAAATCGATCCCGGGGAGTTTGCACAATGAATCGTAGGTCAGGTCCAGACTTCCATAATTCTTTGTTACCATGTATAAAGTTGATATCATCAAATGTCAAATTCAGACTAACTATACGTTCACCGTTTTTTTATTTTTTGCACTACATTGTCGGTTTATAAACGAAACTATTATAAAATATTTAAAATTATTGTGTAATATTGGGTTTCATATTACCTGATTTAACATGGAAAAAACTGATGGTGCCACTTTACAGCCTTCCATTTAAATGGTTAATATTTTTGAGAGCTTTGTATTTTTACCAAAAATCTTAATAAATTAATTAACAACACAAATAAAAAAATCAAACATTGTATGATAGTTTCATGTATTTATCACAAATTTTATATAAAATAGTGTTACCTCATGCAGATAACAAACAAATTTAACAAGAATTATAGAATTTTTTACATAAGAATTTTTTTATATCGTCAGACAGTCCTCCAAGGCTGAGGCTTTAATACTAACGTACCGTTTAGTGTGGTAAAGGGGAGTTTATCTACACCAGACCTAATTACTTGGAAAAGAAAAAACTTCTGCGTTTAGCAGATTTCAGTCTAGACATTCTGGGGATGATGGAACAGAGAAAGTGGGAAGTTCGGGGCCTTTGGAATGTAAGAGAATGCATAAAAGTGGCACTGCGTGTTGCTTTGTTGGAAGCTGTCAGAGGAATTATACTTGCCAACTCCTTGGAGCAGAAGCCGGGAAAATAATAAAAATGCAACATATTTCCTCCAGCACGTCGGTGGGAAAGATAAGGAAGCTTTTCTGTAAGCGCGGGATCATTATTAAGACGAACAGATCTTTTTTGAGTGGAATCAAGAATGATAAGAGTTGCAGGAAATACCATTGCCCAGGCATGAGAACAATATTCTAAAGATGGTCTGATTAGAATACATACAGAGTATACAGATTAGACAGATAGAAATATACGGCCGAGTGATGATCGCGTTGTTAAATTTAGCAATGGACTTAGCAATTGTTAAAAATTAACAACGGTTTAGAATGTTTAAGCCTACTAAAAATCATTGAGTAACACTGACAATGACGTTTTGTTAAACATTCTAAACCGTTGTTTTCTGCGCTTGTTTTCCTACTCAGAGGTATTCCGGGTATGTTACCCTTGGATTTGCAAGACAAAACCATACAACTTTCAGGCATTTTGTTACGATATTGTAAGTAACAAACAATAAATACAATATTAAAGTCACAATTAAATAAACCAATAATCATTAAAATATGAAGGTTTTTTTCAATCCAAAAAACTTCTGCAACCACAACAAAACATGTAATTCGTTTGAAAGGGTTTATAAGACAATGACACAGCGCCGTCACACACGAAAACGGGACTCCGGCTCTGTCAAAAGATAATATGTTCCGTACCTACAAACTGTGTACATTACCATATTTTGGGGAATTTTGTTACTGCGCAGAATCGAGGGAGCCCTTCCATTACCCTTCAAACATCCTTGGTTTAGATCAGCTCGACAGGCTGACATTAAATTATTTATTTTGCTGCGAGGGTATGACTATTATATACATTTTTTTTACTGGATTTGTAAATGGGTTGCACATGCATTTATTTCTAATGACTCTAATATTCTGGAGCGAAGAGGCATATTACCTATTTGATACAGGGCTATACTAGGATATATACGGACTTTTTAAATATAACAGAAAGCATTTTATCAAGTCTAAAAGAAGGAAAATGGAATAATAATAGCTAATTGTATGTATGTTTTAATGTTTGGTCATTAACTTACCATTTCCCAATTCCCAATCTGTTTCAATACCATTTTCATGGGAAAACTTAATAATCTTTTCTGCGTTTTCTGAATTCCATGTTCCATCATTGTTCCTTAGTAATGAGTTTAAATCAAATATTAATCTCACGTTAGCATTTTTCGTAAACTGATGTAGTTTTAACCAATCAGAAGCTAAAAAAAGAAATATTTATCAGTTAAATGAGAGTTTTCAAAATTTAACAGTAGTGTGCTAGAAAAGCACAAAAAGTACTTTTTGTTATTTTTTAAAACATGTCTTAAAATATTTAGCTGAAATCCAACAGTATCTTTACATTATAATATTTAAGTACATTAATCAATAATTTTTAGGTGTTTTTGATAATGGTAGTAGTAGTGCAGTGGTAAAGTTGTAAAAAAAACATTTTTCCAGCAAAAAATAACATCGTCTACATTTTGTTTTTGTTCTTTATTGTATATCTAAAATGTTTCTATACAGGCAAATCAAATTCAACATTCAGTATTGGAATCTCGGAAACTGAGATGATGGCTTGATTGGGGTAAAGTTGCGTATTTATGTGACTAATAATATTGCCGTTCGTTTTTAAATTTTCCTGGCTTCGTTTTAAAATGAATTTTTAAATGAATTGCACATTTACATTTCAGTGTTTTTCGGGCAAGTTCATACTGATTTAAGATTTTCGATCCGACGTTTTGTTACTCGACCACCATCAAGTTTATCATTTCATATGGACGACATATTAGGTTCTATGTATGTAAATAGTGTTCCTTATTAAGAAATGCATTTTTTGAATAAACAGAAAAAGGATCGTTCAAACAGTACTACAAATTTAATAGAAATTCAGCGAAAACAGCGCAAATGTATTAAGAAATATGCATATCAGGAAAGGAAATAAAGGCATAGAAATATACCTTTACTTTCTGGCCACGAAATTTAAAAAATGTTTCGATAATTTACCCCTTGTAAATAATAAGGCATTTGGGTTCCAACAAAACAGAGCTCCGGCACACAATACTAGAGCAACTGATGAATATTTATATGTAGTATAGTTTTTGCACTAAAATGGATCGAAATGGGTTTTTTTTGCATTTGCTTTCTAAAATAATTGGAAAAAAATGTATGTACTTTGTATCTTATACAAACTCAAAATTGTATTTGCAGGCAATAGTGCATTCATAAAATGCATTTTTTTAAATCACTTCAAGAAAATCACATAAATTCGTTAATAAAACTCAAAATTGATTCAAACTAGGTTCCTTGGGGTTTTCGAGATTGCTGATCCCGATGATGTTTGGTTTGTTTTTTTGCGATCGTGTCAGTAAAACTCTTAGGGATCACGTCCAGGTTCCGGTGCACCAGGTGTTCCTTGGTGTTTGCCCGTACCATATTTGAATTCAGCGACCCAAAAAACCCCAGGGGGCCAAGTTTCTTTTCTTTTCCGCGTAAATTTCGGAAGAAGCCACGAAGATGACGTTCATCAGCAATACTGAGCTTTAGGTCAGCGGCAGCGGTGGGTTAGCGACCTCCGTCTTCTTTGACGGTTGACTTTCTTCCGGATGTCTAGTTAATACAGTAAAGGAGGAATTCATAATCACGAAACGCAAATTTCGGGCAAAAAGCAGGTACTTAAAGTAACTTTTATTATGCTGAGAAAGGTGCCTAGTATTGAATTCATATTGAATTAAACAACAGGGGAGATAAAAAAAAAACTTACTCAATCGATAAATTATCGTTTTTTATCATAAAAAGATGAAATACAACTTTTCATAAAAATTAACCCCTTCCAAGTAATAGCGCAAGGAAAATTGTGATTTTTGCCAAAAAATGTTACATTGTTTAAAGTTTTTATATTATTATTTATATATTACTAATATGAAGTATTTTATTTGATAAATAAAACGATTTTATTTTAAAAATTTTGTACGATGAGTATAAAAGGAGTAATGGCGCGGCAAAAATAATTGCTTAACGAAAAATGAAGAGACCGGATCGTTCTGGAAAAATATTACTTCCACAAAAAAAATTATTAGTCATATTTTGCGAGGAGACAAAATTGGCAAAAATTTTGAGACCAACCAGGATCGCTCAAAATAAGCAGAAAAAAGTTATGGGCAAAATAAACTTTTTGATTTTTTTTTCATGTATTTTTTTAGCGCCTTCTGGACTGTGTGGCTTGAAAAAAATAATCCCTTAGTGAAAAGTCAGAACACATGTCCCTAAATATGTCCAGTAATTTTTAGCCCCATCGGATAACTATTTTTATGTTTTGGACTGATAAATGTGAGTCAAATCTTGTTTTTTGTAAGACATTTTCAGTTATTGGCCAGTAGCCTAAAAAGTATTTATTTTAAACAGCCAAACTTTGTAGGCTTATTCACAGTTGTTTTTATTTTAATTTTTTAATCTGTAAGGAGATTTGGCCGTTTAAAAGTGCATATTTTATGTTTGCAACGGTCAATGTTTTTTTTTCCGGGTGAAATTATAAAAAAATGGTCAATCCGTTTGAAATTTGCAATCACCTGACATTTCGGGGATAGCCTTAGCTTTAAAATGGTTCATTGTACATCTTGTTATTATTAGCCAAAAGAAATTATTAATTCTTTTTACTGAAAATATTGTTAGTTTGTCGGTTCTAAAACAAAAAGTTGCAAGAAAAAAATTTAATAACTTTTTTTTTTTTTTTTAAAAATTTAGGGGTACTTTTTACCTCTAAAATACAATAAAATATATACAAAAAATTGATTAAAAAACAAAAACAATAATCTGAGGTCATGTTTTTTGTATTCTTTTTTATATTAGGGTAGTTTTAACCCCCTATTATAAGCCCTTATATCTCAGTTTCGGTGCATAATAAAATAAAATAAATTCTTCTTAATTATTCTGAAAAAATGGCATTTATCTGATAATCTAAGCTTTACTTCCTAAATATTTCAAAAAAAAAACCTTAAAAAGGGTAGTTTTTACTGTTTTAAGGGTGTTCAATATTTTCAATATTTTTTTATTTTTGGCCAAAAAATAGTTTGGCCAATTTTTACAGCGTTTTGAACCAAATTCCAGTAACCAAACTTGTTTAATTCTATATTTGACACTTTTCTTGACAAATTTCAAATGATTTCAAGTTGATCTAATTTGCCCGAAATTACTGCTTCATTTTACAAAGAGATTTACCCCCTTTTCTGTATTAAATAAGAAAAAAACAGTAAGATATTATCCCTACCATACCGCTCAAAATACCTTACTTATGAAAGCTTCTTTAAGGTTATTTTTAGATAATGTAAAACATGTCAACGTATCATTTTTTTATAAACTGCCATCATAATAAAAAATAAATCAGAGAAAGTAAAATGTAAACGCCACAACAAAAATATTTTATAAATAAATAAACACTGAGAAGTTCGTCGATAAAAGATTATTCATGGCTACCAATAGAAAAAAAATGTAAATATTAAATTAAGGGCTTGTTTTTTAAAATACTGGTATATAAGTTTATATTTTTGGAAAGTCCAGAAAAGGCATAATTTAAATATTAAAAAATGTACAGGATGTTCCATTTAAAAAATAGTATGTTTGGGTTATATCTCAAAAATTTCGGTGGAAAATTTGAAGCACACCACCAAATTTTGCGCAAAATGTTCTATAAGACTAAATCTTTACTTTTTCGATCAGTTATCGGATAGCTAAGATACTAGGGGTGCCAAGAAATGCAATAAAAACTAATATGGCTCTGATGAAAGTAGCACACTATTGCGAAAACCGCCACTCTTTATCTTTAAAGATATGCGAGATACCTTACAAAAGTATCGAATATGGGATATTATACTAATTCTAGTGATGGTTAAAAAACTTCAACTTCTTCTGGATATATCCCCAAAAATGACAGTTTTTTTTATTCTGTTCTAATTTTTTTGGCTTTACATTAATGCTACTTAAACTAAACACTTTTCTATCAACTTCTTTAGAGGAGCAAAGTATAAT